>JAVANC010000005.1:42200033-42320033 GCA_033319125.1 Parnassius glacialis
AGAATGTTTTTGCATTCATATCGATTTCGAAAAAAATGGGATAATGTTTATGGGATTTATTATAAAGATATAATATGAAGAACCTGTTACTTAATGCAGTATTGACATGGGTAGATTTTGCGACTAGTTGTTTACGTCGTGCCCATTCAGTGATATAATACAGGGTCGAGGCATATTGTTTGAAAGTAGTGGTTAAATTAATATTATTGTCTATTTGTTAGTACTTGCCATATTCATAAAATTTGTCTTCTTCTTCTTTAGTCTTTCTTGTTTATTGACTAATTGGTGACTTTCATATACCGAGATAGATACATATTGCTACACCGGAATACATAACAGAAAATATACTGTGGTACGTATTACTTAAATAACTTTGGAATATAGATAACTGAACACCTTATCCGATCCAATTCCGAAGAAATACCATCCCATTCAATGTTCAGTTGTTTTCTAAAGACATAATAAAGCATCTTTGGACTCAATAGAAAGGCGTGTATAAGAGGCTTATTGGTGACTCGAATCTGGATAAAACCAATCGTACTAGCCTCGAAGACAAAATGTGAAAAGAAAATTAAATCATCTTTCTGCGATTTACTGGAGCAATGAAGGAAGTAATGATTTTGGGGTATTTAGATTCATATTTAGCAAATATCATATATGAAGTTAATATGCAGAAGATTATAAGCCATCAGAAGCACAGAAGTATTGTATAGTATCATTATTGTAAAGTTAATTTTAGAAATATCCAAAAAATATATTCGTGGTTAACACTTTATAAGACCGATTTCTTGCGATAAAATTTCCTGTAAAACTTTTTTACTTAACTTCTTTTGAGAAGTTGCCCTATACTTTAACAGTCGAATAAAACTTTATGTATTTAGTTTTTTTTTTCTTATCATAACTATAGACATCGAGAGATTATTCGCCGTTACATTTTCACGCCGAATTTTTCAATAAGTAAAATAAAATATATCGGTATAAATTTATTCCTATTTGTATGTTTATGTTTACTGTAATATTGCTACTATTCGTTGCATTTTAAAACATTAAGATATTAATAACTTAGAGAGAAACATACTTTACGTGTTATGGTTGGATTTTGGGTATTCAGCCCTGATGGTATTAAGTTGTAGAATTATTTTCTGCCTAACAGTCCGTCTTTTGGCAAGTATAAAAAGCCAGTATAATTACAGGTTGTAAGGCATTTCAACTTAGTCCTCTTCGTTGTCTTCTTTGTTTGGGACTGCCCTTGTTCTGAATTTATTCTGACTGCCTCGTTGGTCTAGTGGTTGTAGTAGTGCGAGTGCTAATCATGCGGACCCGTGTTCGAAACTTGAGTCAGGCTATAAAATATCAGTTATTGAGTTTTTAAATCAAGAAATTCTCAGTAGCTGTCCGGATTTAAGAAGTTGGCGGTGTCTCTAACGGGTGCTTCAGAAAACACGTACAGCCGTTGGTTCTGCGCCTGATCTCTCTCCAGTTGTGTCGGTTTACTGTTCCATCGGACTATGATGGTGAGGGAATAGAGACTGCACCTATGCTTGTGCATACACTTGAGCACTATAATCCTGTCGCCGATGGCTATTCTGTTGAGGCTGGTCGCCGTGACCGAAATTCGGTCTGGAGTACATTAATACTTTTGCTTGAAGTTGGTTGCAAGTGTCCATGGGCTGCAGTAGCTACTCACCATAAGATTGTAATTGTACGTTTGTAACGTCAGTTTCTTAAAAAAATCGTCGCATGATAGCATTACTTAGCTTTTGGACAAAAGTACCCTCCCTCCTGTCCAATCCCTGGAAAGTACCAGTAATTTTACCTTATGTACGAGAATATGAAACCAATGCTATTTATAGTAAAAATTGACATTCGTTTTTAACATCTATTATGTACATATTGTGTTATTAAGAGGTGTGACCTAGTGAACGTTATTAACACATATTTCAAAATATGTATAAATTCCTTTTTTTTTTTTTAAAACGTTACCCCCACACTAGGATTTTCTCTTTTACTCGAATAGAGTAATAGGTTTCTCAATTATTGGGGACAGTTCAGCCGTTATTGTAAGCCTTTTCATCGCTTTGGAATGCAACTAAGCGGAATTAATTCTTCATTGAAAATAGTCCACTTTGGAAACCAATCTCTAACATAAATGTATAATAATTTCTCTGAGTAATTTTCTTTTTTTTTTTTTGAATATTTCATTCATTTAAATACAGACTTCTCGATAAATCATGGTTGAAGAACTAAAATTTTATTGACTAAAATTTTTTTACGTACTTTGATGTCTGAGGTAGCCAATATTACTAAGCAGAAGTTTATGTAGGTTAGTATCACCAAGAATTTGTTTTTCCATCATGCAATCTAACGTATATCTACGCTTGAAATGACTAAGTGGCAAGTATAGTAAGTGGGACGATGTTTAAGTATATGAGAAGTTAGAAGCATAGAATATATTTATACATAGGTAGCTAGATAAGTAGGGATGTTTTTAACATGATTTGCACAATTGATCACATACAATTATTTTTCACAAAATCATTTTTATTTTAATTACTTATCTTCTGTTTAGAAAAAGTTGTACTTTTAGTAGCGTTACTTCGAAAATGATGAGACTTTTTGCAAACTGTAGTATTGATAAATAAGTATCCAGGTTTTCATTAGGTAAAAATAATAAAATGAAAATAATACAGCTGTAAGTTTTTTTTTAGAAATTTTTGACACTAGACTTTTGGGACTTTTGAAAAAAATTATTAAACCTAAATATCTCGAAATTGGTCCACATTTGCATAATGCATTTTATGGTTCATTAGATAGGATATGACCCCAACTATCACGCCTTGGCGGGAATACGTCGAATTACCAGTAACCCTGTATATATACATATATATATTCTACGACGACTTCAAAATACTATAAGTTCTAGAACTATCGGTTCAAAAATTAATAATTTTTATCTGGAAGTAACCGTGGTTAACTATGACATTGGTACGTCGAACACCTTAGCCTCATTTCTTTTGTAAGCGACGTAATGCGACTTTTTCGAAATAGAATAGAATAGAATAGAATAGAATAATTTTTTATTCAATATTGATTATTACATAATACTTATTGAAAGTCATTTTTTATTTACCACTGGTTCGGAAAATACCTCAGTCCTGGGAAGATCCAGCAAGAAACCCAGCGGACTTTTTTTTTAAACATAATTTCACTTTACATAATTTTGTTTATACAATTTTTAAATGATATTTTCATAGAACCAGAATGGTGGCGATCACCCTATTCCCAGGGGTTATTTCATTCATGTATTCCTTGATATTATAATAACCCTTCCTGTACAGTTTTACTTTAATAAAACTTTTAAACTTGTTTATTGACAAACTTTGAATATGTTCTGGGATTTTGTTGTAAAAGCGTATACATTGCCCCATAAATGAATTACTGATTCTGTGGAGTCTAGTACCTGGCATTACAAGCTTATGTTTGTTCCTAGTATTTAAAGTATGCACATCCTTATTCTTATTAAAGCTATTTGTGTTTTTATGCACATACATTACATTCACATAAATATATTGCGATGCAAAAGTTAATATGTTTATTTCTTTAAATTTTTCTCTGAGGGACTCTTTACAATTTAGGTTATAAATCGCCCGTACGGCTCTCTTTTGCAAAACAAATATAGCTTCAATATCAGTCGCATTACCCCTAGCAAAATTCCATAAGACATTACGCTATGAAAGCAACTAAAATACACTAATCTAGCTGTCTCAACATCTGTGAGACTTCTAATCTTTCTTACAGCATATGCTGCAGAACTAAGTCTGCTTGCTAATTTAGATATATGGGGGCCCATTGAAGTTTCGCGTCAAAAGTAATACCAAGAAAAACAGTGGTATCCACAAGACTCAACTCCTCCCCATTTAACAGCACATTGGTATTCGAATGTTTTACATTAGGTATTGTAAATTTAATACACTTTGTCTTATTGCCGTTTAAGAGCATATTGTTGGCGTTAACCAATGTACTAATTTCGATAGAGCATTATTTACATCGTCATAACTAATTAACTGTCGTTTGAGTTTGAAAATCAAAGAGGTATCGTCAGCAAATAATACTATATCGTGATTGTCCCCTACAAGATAAGGTAAGTCATTAATATAGATTAAAAACAGGAATGGGCCAAGAATCGAGCCCTGAGGAACGCCCATTGATACTACCGATCCGGAGGAACCTTTACCATTAATCACTACTTTTTGAATTCTGTTACTTAAATATGAAGTAATAAGTCTAAGCGCTAAATTTTTTACACCGTAATGTTGTAGTTTCCTGATTAATGTCTCATGATGAACACAATCGAAAGCCTTGAAAGATCACAGAAAATACCTAAGGCATCTTGTGAATTCTCCCAGGCTTTAAAAATATATTTCATAAGCTCAACACCGGCGTCCGACGTCGAGCGACCCCTTGTAAAACCAAATTGGTTTTTATGAAGTAATTTATTTGTATTAAAAAAAGTTAACAATTGATCCAAAATTATTTTTCAAAAATTTTACTTAGAGTTGGTAGTACAGAAATAGGTCTAAAATTAGCGGGGTCCAATGTACTACCAGATTTAAATAAAGGTATTACTTTACTATACTTCATTAAATCAGGAAACACACCAGAATCGATACAAGTATTAAAAATAATAGCAAGATGAGGTGCAATTAAATCTATTATGGACGCAATAACTGTAACGGAAATCCCCCACAAATCTGCGGTCTTCTTTACATCAATGGTTTTGAAGTATTTTACAACATCTTGCGATAATACTTTTTCAAATCTTAATTCTTTTAAACAGATGTTAACATCTGTTTGAGTAATGACTCGGCGACAGCTGGAGAAGTATTCAATGACTCGGTTGTCAAGATAGGAATATCAGTGAAATATTTCTCAAACACCGCTGCGACTTCTTGATTTGATTTAGTCAATTCATTGTTAATTTTTAATTGATAGTTTGAGTTACGAGGTTTGTCTTTACCGGTTTCATTATTAATTATACTCCACGTCATTTTAATTTTATTCTTAGCCGTCTTAATTTTGTTGCTAATATGTAACGATTTGGCTGTGGAGCAAACTCTTTTAAACATTTTAGAATAATTTTTTAACATATTTTTTAAAAGCATCGGAAAGATTATATGATCTTTCATGGTAAAGGTCATATAACCTTCGTCTATAATACATTTACTGATATAATATATTTACTGATGAACTGATAAATACTTTCCGTTGTTTAACAAGTTACAAGCGTCATGAGTTGATTAAAATAGTATTTTGAGAATATAAGTATAAATTTAAGAATGTATGAGGGTAATGAGTGATACTATTAAACAGACATTTTTATTACCGACCAAGAGATACATTTCTCATGATATCAGTATATGTTTAATAAATATTAGATATTTAAATATTTGTCAAAAGCCTAAGTAACGTTGATGTTTCCTGTCCAACTGATATCATTTTATTATACTATATAAACTATATCATTAAAAATATATCAGAAAATGTTAATTACGAAAAATATATTTAAGTGTATGTAGTAGTGAAAACATAGAGCAGGCGTTTGTTTAGTTTAAGAAACGCGGGAAAGATCACATCAATGGATTTGGTCAGATTTTTTTGTGTATTTGAGCCTAGAACCCGCGACACAGTAATGAAGAGTACTATGGATTTTACCAATAACTAAGGGAATCAGTACGCTGAAGTGGCAATGAGAAGAACCGACTACTGAAGAGAATAAATACGTACAGGAAGTCAATGAATGCAGGTGGCTCAGGACTGTATTTTAAAAATTTATCGCGTGTTCTTACACACACTTTGCCATTCTCTTAATTTAAGGCGGTTAGCCTTAAAAAGGTGAGGAGGTTCGCCATTCGACTGTGGAATTTATTTTGTATGTGTTTTGTATGTATTTTGTGGAATTTATTTTGTATATTACGCGATATCCTTGTCAATTGTGAACCAATTTTGAAGATTCTTTTTTTATTTAAGAGAGTGTACTTCAGATGTGATTCTTTAATACATACATATATATTTGGAGAAAAAAAAATCACCCATAAGGGTGGCAAAATAAGGGATGAATTTTTTAATGTTACTATTAAGACGACGATAAAAAATAATAATTGAGGCTTCTTCAGTACATTATATCTTAGCACAAACTTCAGAGTATGAAATAGTTTTTAGGGTTCCGTACCTCAAAAGAAAAAACGGAACCCATATAGGATCACTTTGTTGTCCGTCTGTCTGTCTGTCTATCAAGACCCTTTTTCCAGGAACGCGTGGAGGTATCAAGCTGAAATTCATATCAAATACTCAAATCTACTTTCCCTTAAAGCTGTAATAAATTAAACTTCTAGGCCAACGCAATCAAAAGATACAGCCGTTTATGCCGCAAATTTTCGACATTCGCAAGGGAATCAAAACCTACAGGGTACTTCACGTGAACTCAGAATCTTGAAATTTGGTATGAAGCAACGTTTTATAGCACAGATAAAGGAAAAATTGCGTAAAGCATAAATTTTTGGTTACATTATATAATAAAAATACTTTTAATAATTTTAAACTTATATACCCTACAGATTTGTTCGGAACCCTCTGTGCGCGAGTTCGACTCCCACTTTGCGGGTTTTTTTGGGTTCTTTCAATTATAAATATAAAAGAATTTTATTAGAAACTTCAGCGCGTTTTATTTCGTTTTATTCTACTTTAGAATTTTCGAAGCAGTGAAGAAAATAAAACGTCCATTTAAAGTAACCCGTGAACAGAAAAGAGTTGAAGCCAAGTTTGTAGACTACGAAAAATGCAGTATTTTTATTGATGTATCGTATTTAAACTGCATCGACCCATATTGTTTTCATGTTATATTCACACTCCAACGATGTTTTACAAATAATTGGACAAATTTATCACCCTTATCCTATATAAAAAAAAATATTTTTATTTCTACATAAGTTATCATAACAATACACGAGCAGGGATTGAATACCGGTACCAATTTCGGTTCTGGTTTTTCATTTAGGTTCTTATAAAGGTTCCTCTTATCGGTACGGTTCCAGTTCCGGTATCGGTTCTGGTTTGGGGTTCTGATGTAACGGTTCTAAATAACGGTTCCGAGAACCTATAATCAAATTTCTCAAGTCCGTAGATTGGTATAAAAAATTACGTTCAATTCCGTAGATGCTATTTCTAAATATCCGTTATATTTGTTTTTGAACTTAGTTGATAAATCCATTCTGTCATGGAAAATTCTTGTTGTAAGTTTAATTGTTGTGTTACATCGAATCAAGCTGCACATGTAAGTAAAAAGTACCATAAAAAATTGATGAAAATTAATTGTTTTCTTTTTATTAAATAATTTTTAGTAAAAAAACAAATAAAATAACTATACACACTTTAATATTTGTGGATAGTTATACTAAAAAAAATCGTTACAAGCTTGATTATAACGTCTTATTAACATGGACTTTATTTAATGGTTTTTGTTAGTTTATTTGATATATTACGGTGTTTCAGACTCGGGTGATTTATATAACAATGCTAAACTATACAACGAAGAACTTTGAGAAATTCGAAAAGAAGGGTCGAGGAAAAGCGAAGAATAACGAGGTAGAATTTTTTTAATAATTGTAAAAAGAAATAGGATAGCATAGATTAGAAAAATTTGAGACAAGTGAAAATTCAATCATCGATAAAAAAGGTTATAAGCGCTTATATTAACTGCCTATTTTCCAAGAAGGGTTCTAAATTCGAAAAAAAACGTTTAAATTTAAATTTAATTCAAAATATCTAAATTATTAACATTTAAAATCAATTAACCTCACAAAAATTTGATATTTATGAGTAAAAATGATTTTATTTTAATACAGATAGCATAGAATTAATTTTAAATATAATTTAATACAGACAACATTAGAAGAAGAGAGAGAAAATGACATTGTCGGCAAGTTCACTCATAATAAAAAAAATCTTGTTAAGTTTATAAAAATTCCGTAGATGACAACGTCAAATTCCGTAGTTGCGTAGATGATAACAAATTTCCGTATATCTATAGAAAAATCCGTAGAGTTGGCAACCCTGCGTTGATAAGCAACAGAAGATCCATCAATACAAATGTGATATTTACAAACTGCCCTCTCCTCACATAAAGCCGCGCGCCGCGTCGCGCCGTCCACCCGACCGCACTTCAACCAAGTTTGGTCTCACTTTTGCTTTGCTTAGGAACCGGTAAACTAAAGGTTCTTTAAGGTTCTAATTTAGGTTCTGGTTCCTGTTCCGGTATAGGTACTGAAACCCCTAAATACCGGTTCTATACCGGTATTTTGGAACCGTTTTCAATCCCTGAACAGGAGCAGGACGGCGGTTTTATATGTCGGAACACTTTTAGAAATGAGCAGAGGCCTGTGCCGACGATGGAAAGCATAAGGACTGTAACTTCACTTTTATTGTTATTATACAAAATGATAAATAATAATCTAATAAAATATATTACATTGCAATGTAAATTACTTTTATCCGGCATACTTAAAACTGACTGTGACGATATTACTGCCTTTTTTAAGCACAAGTTATAACATATTACTAATATGAGTATATCTGTAGTAAAACAAACCTAACACACCAATAAGTCGCAATAGGTATATAGCTCCAAAAACCATCAACAGTTGTGAAGATAGGTTTTCAAGGGCCATCCCTCGTACAGGAAAATACCGGGTTGAGCGACCCCTCATTAGATGGAGTGACGAAGTGTATAATGGACGTGAAGGACCTTTCAGCAGAAATTAATTAAATACCACACTAGAAGAGTTATCAATGTCACATTTTTATACATTATGAATATTTAATTCCATATTATTCCTTAATTATAAATGCTGTATAGTGGCGATATGAGAATATCCACCACACCATATTATCCCGTGGGTGTCGTAAAATGTAACAGACAGAAACTAATGGGGAGATGGGCGGCAGCATCTTCTTAATAAGAACATAAAAAACTACGGTTGCCAACCCAACTTCTAAGTGTGGCAACTATGGCAAATATGAATGTACCCTATACGTCAACTATGACGTGACTATATTTTTATTGCTTGCAACGATAACGTTCTCATAGAGTCCTTTTTTATTAAAGTGTAAAATGTTGTTGGCCCTGTGGCCTTTACAACTTTGTCGGGATACACACGTAAGCGATAACTTAGGAGCTATTGTAACTACGTTGAGTATTATAATGACTTCGGATTAAGAAACAAAAGAGTTTAGGTGATATTGAAGTTGTTTATGATAAAATTTTTGTGTAGAAATGTCGCGTATGAAACATGGAATAATTTTTTCTATTCTAATCCAGCGCTTGACGGTAAGTGGTAATGCAGCTGAAGATAACAAAACGCTCTGACTTTACAAAAGCCTTATGCAATTTTGCCTTGAAGACACCTACATTGTAATTACATGGAAAGACAGATGCTGGCAACTTAATCTACTCCTTTGCTGTACTAATGGTATTCATTATATAAATAAAAGTAAGCATGAGATAGCAGTGATATATAATATACGAGAACTTTTTTCAAAGAGTATCCAAATTTTATATTTAAATTCAAATATAAAAGTTATGATATAGCATTGTTGTAGTTTTTCGATAATTGATTCAAACACAACATTTCTATAGAAGCTGGTGAAGAGTTTTTGAAAATATTTTTTTATAATAACTTAATTTTTTATAACATACTTTTGTTTTAACATTTTTTTAACCATAAACCTTTTTTTAATTTCTCAAAATTTTCTGAGTGGAGTGTTTGGTACTACGAGTACATTTTTATGTATTTCACTAGAAGATTAAGTACATTAAAAATGACTCATAAAAATTATCACTATTGAATTTTCAATACCAAAAGAACAAGTTGGGTAACGTACCCCCAACGAACCCTATCCGCAAATTGATTTAAATAAAAGAAATTTGAAAAAAAAATGTAGTTATTTTGTCGAAGGGTGTGTTTTGGATTTAACTTTATTTTGTTTCAAAGACAATTACGGGACGAAATCAATTCAGGTACGCTATAATTTTATTTGAAACTATCAATAAGGACTTTGCAATTGCAAATATTTAAGATGTTTATTCAGATAAAAAATCAATCTTTAAAAATAGAAAACTATTGTATTACTGTGGACACACCCAATGGGGACTGCATTAAATATTAATATTAGTAATATTTCTTGTCCTGAAATTATACAAAGTTCTATATAGTATAAAAAACTGTACAGAACGGGCATATCAATATTACATACTTAAAATACATAAATAGTCACGCCTGTCACCCATAAGGGTAGGCAGAGACTACGACTTCCATTTAGCACTATACTGACACACCTCTCTCGCCTCCTTTACATCATAATACCTACGCATACACGTTAATCGGTTAAGGGTACTCCTAATCTGACACATTTATATTACATTATTTACATTACATTTACATATCACTTACACAATACACATATTAAGTACTAGCGATCCGCCCGAGCTTCTTGATTTTTTTTTATAGGATAAGGGTGACAAACGAGCACATAGTCCACCTGATGGTAAGTTGCTGCTGCGGCCCATAGACATCTACATCTATCCTCTACCAAAAATCAAAATGCAGATGCATTGCCACCCGTGAGGACTAAGATGGAATGCCTCATTTCCAGTAAAAAGGGCCTCCGGCCACCTGCACTCACCAAGCGAAACGCAGAGGTAAATCTCTACTTCAACTTGATTTCTGGATCTCGACAACTGCGCTACTTACCGGGTCCAAATATGAATCAAAATCGTTCCAGTCATTTTTGAAGAGATCAGTGACAAACGTACGTACAATTGAAATGTATAATATTACATTTAAATATAAAGATAGGTATATAGAATGAACTCCTAATTTTATGAACTCCTAATTATATGAACTCAATCTATCAAGACTTCCCGGTTGCCAATCCGTTTACCAGGCATGGTAACTATGGCAAATATTAAAAAAAATTGATTTAGCTTCCACTAATGCCTTTTGTGCTAATACCGTGTAGTAGCGTTAATAGAATATCCACTACCTCATATCATCCCATGAGTGTCGTAATAGGCGACAGGGGAAAATAAATTCGGAGATGGGCAAGTGCTTATTCCTAATAAACACTTAAAATTAAAACAGCGGTCGCCGACCTGCTGGCCAAGCGTGGAAACTATGGCAAATATCCCTCATATGAGGCAATCTATGGGCGAGGCCTATGTTCAGCAGTGACTTTAATAGGCCGAAGGTAGATGTAGGAACATAGAATAAGAACATTTTGTAAGATTATATATGTTTTATATATACTACTTGCAAAAAGAATATTGCAAAAGAAAGAAAAAATGCAAAAAAAAACAGAAAGAAAACAAAAAAAACACAAGAAAAATATCAAAAGAAAAATATGTAAATAGTCTAGTATATATAGAAAAAATGTAAAACCATAAGAGAATATGTTAAGTAGTCTTAATGTAGTATAAGAATATGTACATCAGGGTCACCGGTGTATGCAAATGTATAAATACACTGAGCCCGTCTAACAGAAAAAACCTGGAATAAAAAAAAGAAGATATTCCAAAACTATTTCGCTATGCAATGTCTCTGACCAGTGTCAAAGGTGGAATAGAAAGACAAACATTAAAAAAAATAGGCCGTAACGATAACGCTAATGAATTTTTCTTATATCCAAATTGTTGAGGTGTAAAACTGCGAAAAGGGGCTTATCTATGGCGCCAGAATTGTTCCTACTAGCTTGAAAGAACGCATTTATAATGACAGACAGTCCAGAGAACTCTGTCTTACTACGACGCGAGTTTTAGTCAAGGTTTGCCTTTCCCTATGCCCTTGGTTGAGCTTCCAGGATCTGCTAGAAAGAAGCCATACAGCATTATTGAAAAGGCAAACAATATACCACTTCCGTGCATGCAAAAAGCTAATTTGCCTGCAATGTTCTTCTCCACTTTGTCGAGTCGAGACTGTAAACTTAACTTATAGATTTAGGGTCAACCTTGAGACTGTACCGTGTCTTAATGGTCCATGGGATCTTGTTGTGGTTTTTGTTTTAGTACTATAGAAGAACGCTTAAAAGCGTAACATTAATCGTTTTATCGGAGTGTGATATTTAGTTTTTTTTTTTGCTTAAGCATACAAAACTAAAATAAATATCTTTAAAAATTAACAATTAATGATTGTAAATAGCACGTTTCTTTTTATTTTGATAATACTTATTCTTTTGTTTTTCATTGTACATAAACCCGTATATTATAAAACAAAACTAGATTTAAATATTAAAAATTAAATTTTGCACGAATCAGCCTGTATAAAGTGAAGTCTGATAGACTACACCTCAGTCGAATGTTAACGGCCAGTCACAATAGTATATCCCTATACCGTGTTGCTGTGTTCATAAGTAATCATTTAAATTATTTATACATTTTTAATGAGTGAAAAGTATTCGAATTCTGTATTTTTCAAACTTTTAGAAATTCATAACTCCGAAAATATTAACTTTATCGTAATAAGTCTTATCGTATATATGTATAAAATATGTATACAAACATAAAATGTTCATAAAAAGTTAAATAGAATCACAGTCTAATATGTCCTACAGTTGGCTCCTGACCCTTTCTCATGTCTGAGAAGATAATGGGAAAATTCGTCCCAGTATCTTCTCAGATATGAGAATATCACTGCATGTTTGCAGACTTCACATGTTCTCAAAATATCTGGCATGCAGGTTTCAATGATAGTTTTCTTCACCGCCGATCATGTGGTAAATAAGCACTTAAAACTTCAATCATCAATTCAAATGGTGCCAGGTTCAGCTCCGATTTCAGTTATTACAGCTCTTCGTACGTACATTCAATGCCTTTTTTGAATGACATTATTCAAATATACGTAGTTCGTACAGTGAAATACCTGTTAGTCGTTTTTTATAATGCTGATGTGACAAATGAACTGCACAACAGCCGTGCAGCCGACATCAAACAAAATAAGCTACAGATGTATTCATCTCTGAGGATATTGATGGAATGAGGTATAACTTATTTCTCCACTCCATTTTTTTATAAGACATTACCCCCACACTAGAATTTTCTCCTGTATCGTGTAGGCATTTTAAAAACATATATTGCACAAGGACAAACATCCAGACCCGCAACAATTATTTGTAGACCGTAGAAATACTTTTTTCGTGCGGGATTCGAACCCGCGGCCCAAGTGTTGCAACTCATTGCTAAGCCACTACGCCACGGAATCGTCAATGGTCCATTAATGTTGCCAACTTTTTTGACCTAAAATACAAATGTGAATATTTTGACTCAAGGGCCTAATTAACTTTATATTCAAAATAGTATAGCAATGTGAAATAAAAGAGTCTGGAAATAAATTATAGCTTTTTTAAGAGCATATTCTATTCTTTACTCTATTTATACATATCTTGGCGATAAAGTTGAAAACATTTGATTAAAAAAAAATAAAAAACCAATCAATAAATAATTAAAAAAATCATATTTCGTGGCATATTTTGCGAAAACTATAAGTGATATCGCTTTCAAATGTATGCAAGGTTGATAGCAAATTTACCTAGAATTATGTCGGTACCTTCACACTTTTCATGTATCGTGGTCGGTTTTCTTTAAAACTGCAAAAAACTGCGCTTCGAGACACGTTCTGGGACGCGGGAGGGTAGGTCAGAGTATGGAGATACGTATGTAGATAGATAAAATTACTTCCTTAATTTTGCCAATTTTATATTTAAAATGATTGAATGAATTGTAAACTAACAGTGCTAGTAATTTTTTTTCTTATTTCAAGCTAGTACTTGACTACCTGGTGTTCATGAAACCCTAGAAGCATTGCTTTGAAGATGCTAAGGTATCAACCTGGTATGTTTAGTTGAATTTTAATGTAATAACAAAAGAAGAATAATAAAATCTATTTTCAAGAATGATAAACATCTTGATATTTAACTAAATGTATCATTTTAATACATACATATATAAGATGACAAAGCATATACGAATATTACTGGCATTCGTTCACCTCATCTCTAATCTACAGCCTGTCAATATCACTCAACTATTATGTTGTGTATTTTCGAGATAAGTTATGATTCATCGTATATTTATATAATACAGAGTCTTTGTAGCGCACAAAATAATCGCTCGCTTTGAATTTTATACTCTAATTGTAAGTAACGCGGAAGGAAACTTCGCAGGTGTCCTCTTTTTTCATTTTGTATTACATAATTTTATATTTATTTTTATGCAATGTGGTTACTAAAGAGGACCCCTCACCTTGTGTTGCTGGTTGTCGTAAGAAGTGACTGTGGGAAATGGAGAGACCTTTTCGTTAATGCCAGACGTGGAAGTTTAACTAGGTAGTAAGACTCCAATTCTGCTTAGGAATCCGTTTGGGTAAGTACTACCCCCTTACTCATATCTATCACCAAATAGCAGTGCTTGCACTGATATTTATCGCTCTGAAGGTTATATAGTTACTTTTTAATTACAGGATGTGCTGTGGAATCTGTAGCCTTCTTTGTTAAAATTTGGCTGCCACAATAAGAAGTATCCACTTATCATGAGGTGGGCTGTAAGTTAGTCAGTTTAATATAATTAATAGAATCAGGCGTTACTTTGCGGAAATCCATTATATTAAAGCTTTTAGAAAAATCTACTTCGCAAATATCCGCGTTATAAAATAAAATGATGTGTCTTACCTAGCACGAAGAGCACCTCCCGCCCTCCCTCAATTGCGTGCACTATCCCCGTCACCACTAATCCCAGCACCGCTATTCCCAACACCACTAAACTAGGCAAGACACACCACTGATGATAATACGATACGTGTTTCGCCTCTACACGAGGCATCCTCAGGTGATATAGACTCTACGGTGGGCACCGTAGAGTCTATACCACCTGGTCTATATACACCGTATAACGCGGATATTTGCGAAGTAAAAAATATTTTTCTTTAAGATTTTAGTCAGTTTAGTTTAATTAAATAAAGAAAACTTAAAATCCCAGATTGGCGACGGGAGTCAATAAGGTGGTATCACGGTTGTCCACTTGGCGAGCAAATATCCTCTCTACACTGTATACTCGTACATGGTGGAGCCAAAAACCCAAGTTTGATCCCAACTAGTTTTTATTTATAGAATAAGGATGACAAAATATTACATAATTCACCTGATAGTAAGTGGATGTTATGGCCTGTAATCATCTACATACATCTCAATACCACATCATCTACAATCCAAATGCGTTGTCACCTTAACCTAACAATGATGTAATACTTAATTTCCAGTTAAGAGGGTGTCCGACTCTCACTATAAGAATAACAGGAGCATCACCTGCTAATTAAGTATAAACCGTGGTCCTTTTCCGGTCGCGCGGACCAATTCGTCCTACAACTTTAATATAGCTGCAGCATGGCCACGTAAAAAAATATTACAAATGAAATTGTTATTTGAAGTTTCAAATTTTGATTAACGTTGTGCCCAGCAGACTGAACGGAACCGTCGTAAGATGACTCGCGTATCTATGAAGTTAAAAATATATTGAGAACATGACGTCTGCCAACATCCGCTTACACAACGTTGGATTCTTAATGCTCCAAAACTCCCTCGGATATTGAAGCTGCCCGTACCAAGCAGTGAGATGTGTATGTAATATATTGGCACTTTATTTTTTATTCATAATATTATTAATATACTCGTTTGTAAAAAAAACCGGGTACCTAAGCATGGAACCAATTTAATTGTTACTATTAGATTGTTTGATAATTTTGGTTCATCTTACAGAATTTTGTTAATTAATTAACAAGAAATAGTTTTCTTTGGTTTTATCAAAATATTCTGATTAAATAAATAATAAAAAATGTTTAAGTTCAAAGCGCTGGTAGTTTACCTGCTCGGTAAGTAAATATGAACATTTTTTATAAGTGTTTTCTTTAATAAAGTAACAGCAGATACAAGTTTAGTAGGTATAGAGTGTGACCCGCTAATTCTGAAATCACGGCTTGCATTCGTCTGAGTCTGCGAAGTTGGCTGCACTGATCTCATTTATTGCTTCATAACGTCCCAGACATACACAAGGGAATTTAGTTTGGGACTTCGAGCTGGCTAACTCAAACGACGAACTCCGACCTCTTACATATAAGCTTTCACATCGCCAGACGGATGGACTTGAGCATTGTCGTCTATAAAAATTGAGTTTTCGCCAAGAGTGGTTAATGTGGGTTCTGCATGAGAAATAAGAAATTTTATTATGTATCGATGACCCATCAGTGAGGCTTTTTGGATGTAGACTATTTCCATACGATCCAGCGAATTTATTTATATCTAAAACCTAACAGAGCTCCCACCTTTTATTTTTTGTGCGATGGAAAATCATCAAATGACGCCTTTCGCTCTGGATGGAGCGGAAGGGAGTGTCAGACATTTACTGACTAAAAACCATCCGTGTTCCTTCAGTGCCCTTACGTTCCGGAGCCGCGGTATCTCTTTCGAACAGCCCGCAGCCCCGGCAGGCGTCGACCCTTGCGCTCTCTCCTTCTCCCGCTCCGCCACCTCCTTCGCTAGCATCACTGCTTCGCAGAAGGTGATGACGGCATCCCATTCCGTCTCGCTCAGGACCATGGCTTCGACCAGAGCCGGACGCGAGAGGTCGCCGCCGCCTATCGCCGCTACGAGGACACGGCGGTGCTCCGCCCAAGCAGGGCACACCTCCACGGTGTGCTCCACCGTGTCCTCCGGTCGATCCTCTCAGTGGGAGCACCCGGGCGTTTCCTCCCGCCCGATTCGGTGCAGGAACCTCCCGAACACACCGTGTCCGGTGAGGACCTGCCTTAGGCGGAAGGTGAGGACGCCGTGGCGTCTCTCAAGCCACTCCTCAAAGAGGAGTCTTATCGCCGCTATAGTGGCGTGCCCAGCACGGGGTTGCAACAGTTGCTCTCTCCATGTCGCCATGAGATCATGCCGTAAGTCTGTCCGCTGCATGACAACTTGCCGCGGCAGCGGGGTTTCCCCCCGGCATAGTGCCTCCGCGCGCCATTCGTGCAGGCGTGCGAGGACTATCGCCTCCAGACCCCTTGGCGGCAATCCGGCAAGGAGGCACGCCGCCTCGCGGGAGATCGTGCGGTAGCCGCGAACCATTTTCACGGCGATGACCCTTTGGGGCGCGTTCAGGTGGTGGACGGCAAGCCGCGCCAAACCACGCGCCCACACCGAGGCCCCGTAAAGGGCCATGGACCGCACAATCATCGCGTAGAGCCTCCGGCAGGAGGCGTTTGCCCCCCCCCCCCCCCCAGGTTCGGCAGGAGCCGCCTGAAGGCAGCCCCGGTCCGTTCCAGTTTGGGAGCCAAACGTCGGAAGTGCTCAACGAAGTTCCATCGGCCGTCAAGGACGAGTCCTAGGTACTTCAACGTCAACTCGACGCCGACGGATACCCCTCCTACCATCACTGAGGATCCCGGTGGTGGCCTGTTCCGAGGACTATGGAAGTGCATGGCCTCGGACTTGTGCAGAGCCACCTCAAGACCCAGATGCCGGATCCTCTCAAAGACTATCGCAACCCCGCATGTTATAGTTTCCGCCGCCGCCTCGTACGACCCCCCCTGTGCCAGTACCAGCGTGTCGTCAGTGTAGCAAACTACGCTGACGCCGGTAGGGAGGTCGGCGCACAGCACCCAGTCGTAACCGATGTTCCACAGGGGCGGCCCCAGAACTGAACCCTGTGGGACACCGCACGACATCTCTCGCCGGTTCCATTCACCGTTGCGACCGGGGTAGATGACGGCCCTGTCCGTCAGATAGTCCCTGACTATACGACGGAGATAGGTCGGCACCCGGTGATACCGGAGTGTCTCCCTAATGCAACTCCAGGGCATGGAGTTGAAGGCGTTGGCGATATCAAGAGACACCGCCAAAACACCCCCCCCCTCCCTGGCCACTGCATCCCCCGTCGTGAGAGCTCTCACGCGCATGATGGCGTCCACCGTAGAGCGCCTCTTGCGGAACACCAGTTTGGTTTCCGCAAGGTGACTGACTCTTTCAAAGAGCTTGCCCACCTCGTCGAGCAGCACCACGGGCCGGTATGCGGACGGAGAGTCCGCAGGGCGCCCCGGCTTCCGAATGAGGACCAGATTCCCCGTCTTCCAACGCAGCAGGAATTGGCCTCTCTCCAAGCATGCGCTTAGGAGCCCCTCCAGTCGGGGCCCGAGAGCCTCCGAGGCCAGGACCCAGGCTTTGCCAGGCAAGCCATCGGGTCCTGGGGCGGTATTCCTGGCCTTGAGCTTACGTACCGCCACTCTCAGGTCTACCCCGGTCCCTTCCGGGATGTCGTCGTCGTCTTCCTGGTGGTCCGCTTCCGGCACCGCAGGTAGCGGAGCCATAGGCGGGGGCGGATGTTCCCCTCGCGCAGGGAACAGAGCGCTCACCACGTCCTCCTCGAGCTGAGGCCGGAGACTCTGCGTCAGCGGGGAGGCCCAGGTGCGGAGTTTATCCCGCACCATCTTGTAAGGGCGCCCCCACGGATCTCTGTCGAGAGTCTCCAGCATCTCCTCACGGGCCCGATCCCGGGCCCGCGTGACAGCCTCCCGGAGGGCGGTTTTCGCCGCTCTGTATCCCTCGTACAGCTCCGCCTCAATGGCTGCCGCATTCGGTGGACGGATGCGGAGCCTGCGATGCCTGGCGTACAGGTGCTGCGCGGCGACACACGCCTCGCGCAGAGACGTCAGCTCACGCGACCACCAATACACCTGACGCCGGGCGCTTCCTGTCCGGACGCGGGGCATTGCCACGTCACATATCTCGGACATGGCCTCCTGGAACCACCCTGCCTCATCATTGACGTCGACAGGCCTATCCGGTGATGACACCCAGGCCTTCACGATCTGTGCTTCCAGGAGGAGCTCCCGGTCCAGCTGCTTCAGCGCCCAACGCGGAACATTCGGGGCCTGTTGGACTGGCGCGCTCGAGGGCTGGGTGGAGACGTCAAACCGGATGTACCGGTGGTCGGAGTAGGTCTCCACCCCCTCCATGACTCGCCAGTCAATGGCACGCGGCGACAGAGCGGGACTAGCGAACGAAATGTCCACCACCGACTCGCCCCGCATCCGTACACACGTGGGGACAGAACCCCGATTTAGGACGACCAGGCCTGTCTCCAGAGCCCAGTCTTCCACCATCCTACCCCGCACATCTGTACGACGAGAACCAAAGCCAAGTTCTTGGCATTGAAGTCCCCGAGGA
Source organism: Parnassius glacialis (assembly GCA_033319125.1). NCBI lineage: Eukaryota > Metazoa > Arthropoda > Insecta > Lepidoptera > Papilionidae > Parnassius > Parnassius glacialis. The sequence continues at coordinate 42,219,339 of JAVANC010000005.1, forward strand.
CAAGAACGGGGAGGGGATAGCTTCCGACGACGACTGCTCTCAGCTCTGCAAGAGAGTTGTGGAGCTCGGCGAGAGATCGGTTCGGGGAGAAATACACCCCCACAACGACGAACTCCCCGAACCGTGCTGCTACGCACCCCTGACCCCTCCTCACACCTTCAAGAGTCGGGGTACCGGCGGCGGCCGAAGAAATGATGGCCACTGAGCCGTTAAGGTCCGGCACCCAGTCATCCCTAGGCCAGACAAAATACGGCTCAGCAACCACAGCGATGTTAATCGACCACTGCGCCATGCTCTGGAGCAACGGATCCTGAGCGCAGGCGCAGTGGTTGATATTCGCCTGGAGGAAGCTTAATGGGGCCGTTATAGGCATTCCATTTCAGCTTCCACCACGGGGCGCCCCTCTGCGGGCGTCGGTGTTGCGGCGGTGGCGCCGGCGACAGTGAACAGCGGCGGCGGCGGCAGCAGTTGCGGCTGCGGCGGTGGCCATAGAGGCGGTGGCGGCGGAGGAGGGCCCTCCCCTACCCGCGGCCTTGGCCTTGGTGGGTGGCACGCAGGCACTGCTTCCGGCCCAGTGATCGGCTGGCTTGCCGGTCCGCCGCACATGCATCACAGTGCGGCGTGGCGCAGCAGGTCGCCGATATGTGTCCGGGCTGACAGCAGCAGAAGCAAAGGCCACTGCGGTCAACATCCGAGGCGCATTTCACTGATACGTGGTGCCCCACGAGACAGCGGTAGCACCTCAGAGGTCTGGGCTCCAGCAGCTTAACCTGCGCTGAGACCCAGCCCACCAGAAGCCTTCGGCCCTCCACTATGGTTTTGGCCGCCGTAACAGGGCAGCACACCGGGCGGCATGCATACCCTGTTGGTCCGGGCATATGGCGCCTGACCTGACCTGGTCAGTAGTGCACCCCCCGGACCTGGCGACGGCGGCCACCAACTCCTCCTCCGATACCGAGTCGTCCAGACCCATGATGCGCAGGTCTGCGCATCTGACGGGGCCTGGACACTCGGGCCTCGTCCGCGTTCAGGGACGCTCTGAGCTTCGCAGCCAGAGCGTCCCGCGGTCGCGCCACTGGATTCCCCGGGGATCTCCAGCATACGGGCCCCCGTCTATGTGACTTTGAGCCGGAGGCCCCCCGGTGATCCTGAGCTTCCCGAGATCCATCGCCTCTTTCGCCTTCGCGAGCAGATCGCGGTAGGTAACGCCCTTCTTTTCCGCGTCCGGCTGTAGTGTAATCACTACAGCTGCTGTCTTCGGGGCGCGGAGCCTAGCCGCGATCTTGCGCGCCCTGAACTGGCGCTGCCGCTCCTGCTCCTTGGCCTTTTTGGCTGCCTTCTTCCCCTTCTTCTTGTCCCCGACCACCTGCCAACCGGCTTCAGCCGCGGGAGGTGTAGGGAGCTGGGGGCGGTGGCGGCGGCGGCAGCTGGCTTGCCGCTGGCGCTGGCCCATTCGCCGTAGGCACTGGGGCTGGCGCAGCCACCACCTGTGCTGCCGTCCTTGCCCTTTTTCGCCTTCGCCTTGCCCTCTTTTTCCCGTCGCCGGCTTAGCCGGAGCCGATTCAGCCGGTATCGGTTTTGCCGGAGCCGGCTTTTCAGGGGAGGGAGGGGCAACTGCAGCCCCATCCGAGGGCTGGCTGGACGGCCTCGGCCTGGATGCGGCAGCCGTGGCCGCCGCGTACGAGACCGTTGCCGGCCTCGCCGCCGTCTTGTTTGCCCCTAGGGGGGGGGGGGGCGCAGGACGATGCCCTACACCACGGAGAACCGGTGCTGGAAGGCAGCCAGCTCCTACCGGACCAGGTTCATAACCTGGTTCTCCACTGGCACGGGCTGCTTGGGCGCTGCGTCTGGGGCGCCACGCGAGAGGCAGGCTCATGTAGACTGGCCAGGTCTACGCGGAGCTTCTCATTCTCCTTCCGGAGAGGTCTCCATGGCGGACGTCAGGCGGGCCACGTCCGCCCGCAGCTTTGCCGCCTCGTCCGCATTAGGCCCGGCCCCAGAGCTCCCACCTTAAGGTATGGTTTCTTCAAAACATGCCTCTTCAAAATATACAGAGATATTCTAGCTCTCCGGTTTATCCTGATCTTTTTCAGTCCACGAGACACAATTTCGAGCGAAGCTAAGCGTGCTAACGCGGTGCTCACGAAGTAATTTAGGGCCGCGGATTGGGCGACGACTGCGTATATAGGCAGCGAGAAGTCTTTTCCTGAACGTCCACGACAAATTTGCACATTTCATACTTCTTTAAAGATGACTGATGTGAAAGATAAATTTAAAAAATTTATAGAATAAAGCAATTTATTTGAAAGTTAACAGAATAAAGAAATTTATTTAAAAGTTAAAAGACTGAAGCAATTTATTTGAAGCTTCATTAAATCTACAGAAAATAAACTCCAACCATTTACTTTAAGGGTAAAGAAATTAATAGTAGATGTGATTCGCTTAATTTTAAAACGAGTGAAAATCATTTCGTAAATATCCTGTGATCACTGGTATTGGAAAAAGATGATTATTTAGTAGGTTATCCGATTAACATCGAAATTAGAGGCGCTTATTATAGAAAGTGATCGTTTCTAGAATTTTCTATATATTATGAAGGATTGTCGGCTCTTTTTATTTCTACATATTACAAAGCTTTTGACAATGCCCTTGTTTTCGGAACGTTTTGTTAAAAGGACCAATAGTTTCAACTTATGACACTATCACAACTAAGAGAAAACTAACGATATCCCATAATATGTTAAAATCCATCAAGACGTTAAGGGAACTGAGTGTGCCAAAGTAATATATATACTTATATTTATTTACATACATTCACTCCAGAAACATTACCGTCCATCTTGCTCAGTCGGATTAAAAGTACATACTTCGATACGTAGGTGTCGCTAACGTTTATTTATTTAGCTCAATCTGTATTCACGGTATAATAAAAAGGTTCTACTTTTATGGCTTCTTTATTTTGCTATATATTGTACGCTATAAACTTTATTTCGTACTCACTAACGTAAGGTGCGATTTGAACATGGTAGAGCTTCGCTACGTACCTATTATGGCTGCAACAGGAGTGAAGTGAACATCTAAGGGATCGGTTCGACGATGAAGGATTACGATATATGAGAATAACAGCGTTAAATAGCAGCATACAACTGTCATATTATAATATAAACGAGATATGTTAAGATAAACTGGAGACCGTTTAAACTACTAAAAAGGCATTCTATCTCAATTCTTTGAGGTGAGAATGCATCTGCATTTTGATTCGTAATTAATGAATTGTGTAGGAGTTGGGCAGCGTTCGGGAAATTACGGCACATCTTCTCGTCAGGTATTCCTCAAACCTTGAAAACGAGACTGTACACCCAGTGCGTGTTGCCAGTGATGACATACGGAACTGAGACGTGGTCCTTCACTGCTGGCCGGATGAGGAAGCTCAAGGTCGCTCAGCGAGCTATGGAGAGGGCTATGCTCGGAGTTTCTCTGCGTGATAAACTCAGAAATGAGGATATCCGCAGTAGAACCAGAGTGACCGACATAGCCCAACGGATTAGTAAGCTGACGTGGTAATGGGCCGGCCATACAGCTCGAAGAACCTACAAACCGATGGGGAAGAAAGGTTCTCGAGTGGCAGCCTCGTACCGGCAGGCGAAGTGTAGGGCGTCCCCCCACTAGATGGAGTGACGACCTGGTAAGATATGCAGGAAGTCGATGGATGCAGGTAGCTCAGGACCGTGCTTTGTGGCATTCTTTGGGGAGGCCTATGTTCAGCAGTGGACTTGTGAATGGCTGTAATGATGATAATGATGATGTAGGTGCTATTTGAACCCTATTATACGCTTACCATTAGGCGGGCTGTGCACTTGTTTGTTCCCTTAAATACTAGTATATCAAATACATCATTGTTGATAATTTCGACATATTATTTTAACAAGCAAATTATTATTAAGGAAGGAATATGTATAAGAAACCTGACTGCAGTGATCGATTATATTTTAAACTTATAAAATGAACATTTAGCGATGTATAAAGTGTATGTATGTAGTATGTAGAGCATATTGCAGCTGTATAATGGCTGTAATATGATTGTTAACTCGAACAAAGAAAGGTAAGGATCATAAAAATATCAACGTGGAATAACAGGATAATGCTGCTGTATTTCACTCGTACCTGCAAAGAACACGATTCTTTTTAATACGTTTTTATGATCATTTTGTGCTGTTTTATTTAATTCATCTTTAGTTTTATATTTTCTAAATCCTCTAAAACGATTGTTTTAGAAGTCACAAACACTTGAATTACTTATTTTAATACACATTCAAGCTGTAATGCTATGAGTCTAGCACAAAGGATCGACTGGCCATTATGGGGATTTAATGCGCCTTTATAACGCTTAATTTTAAAAGCAAAGTACTCTCCGAAGTAGAGTAATAAAAAAAAAAAACGCGTCAAGTAAACGTAGCATTTATTTATATAGTACTATGTATATATTATTATGATTAAATAACGCAATCTCACATTTCGAATTCCGTCAAGGCCTTTAGGCTACAGGAAGTTACAAAAGAAAACGAAGAAAATGTATACATACCATAAAACATACTACGCGTATATATTTATAAACATGCAAAACATCAAGCAGGCGGGTAAAAAGTAAGAATTTTTGATTTAGCCAATTTAATTATAACACGAAGATAAACAACTGGGATAAAACAGAATCAATTATTAACAAATTGTAGATAACCACCGAATTAAATACAAATAATTATTGAATTTTTACTAATTAAAAGTAAAAAGATTGTACTCAAAGTAGACATTTGTAATAATACCTACCATAACTGCTTGCCTTTGCTCTTTTATTTCCGCCCTTAACGATTTCCACAGTAATTGGTTTACAAACCAACTAGGCGAGGAGAAGTTTAATACAGTCTGATTACGAACAAGGGACACTTAGCCCTACCAAATTATTACTGTTTGCAAAGTTATATGTTTTTAAAGTAATTGAAATCACACTATTTGTTTTGTATTTTAACATTTAATTGTGTTATTTTTTAATAATTTAACATTGAACAATTTCACCATCGCACATCGCAATAAAACTATGACATCTGGATATGGATTGGCGGTCCACCACTGTGCAATTTACCAGAAGTTTTCTTCCTCGCACAACTTGCTTATGAAATCGACTACCAACAGCGATTTTCCCAGAACGCCACAATTTAGGGACTTTGAGAATCTTCTGCTTTATAAGGACTAGAACGCATCTGCAAATGTGTTGCAATTGTTGGAATGTAAAATACCAGAAAAACTTTATGGCTTCCGATAGATTGCTTTATATCATCGCGGTTATGACGACGGGCAGCAGCACCAAAAGTAGAAGACGTCTGGTACTGCGATGGTCAATACGCCCTTCAAACATAAAATAAGATTAAAACGAAAACAAAGGGAGCCCCACGTCCAGCTGTGAAATTTTGCGGCTTGATGTAGAAGAAAAGACGCGTTTATAAAACCATATAAAACTACTAAATAACCTGCTTGGCTTCAACAAAACAAAGCACAGTAACTGTGTACACTTCAAAAAAGCAGTTTTGTTTCGGCTAAAGTAATGTAACGAATTGGCAGTTAACCGCTTCAAAGGTGTATTCGGAGAATATATATTTAGATCGGCAACTGTTCGGAACCAACTTCCAACACAATTTTGAATTAAGGAAAAAATTATTTGAAATTCTCCTTAATAACATTTTCGTGTAAAGTATAGTTAGTTAAAATTCCTCTAATGTGCAAAAGAACTAATAAAAAAAACTATTGGTAAATCAAATTGTGCATGCCCTTAGCGCATGAAATATACGTATACAACGTGATTATATGGATTTTTTTAAAAGTAGTTTAAATACACACAAGTTTTCAATAATAACCTTATTAAACTTCCAATTTTCTAATAATTTTATGTCAAAGTTCAATTTAAAAAAAAAGGTTTAGAAAGTCCAAAAGTGCATGACTCATAATGCTCATATGATCATCATATCATCATTCAGGTCATTCTATAAAGTCCAAGACGTATTTTTAAGTATAAATATATACATCCTAATTACTTTTAGTACGTTCCTACTATTATTTATTCTGTGCTTTTAAAATATTGTAATAAAAATCTCTGATCATCATAATAATCAAGTATGTATGAAATTTGGTTTTTCGAATATTTTATATTTGTACAGTGAACTTTTTGAGCACTGCAAACAACCGATTTATTATCCACTCACGACGACGGTTCACGCCGGTCTGAGTGAAGCTGTCTATTTAATAAAGTAAATTACATACAAGGCTGCTAAATCACCGAAAATTTCGACATTATACAGCAGAAAAAAAATTATTATAACCAAACAAAACAAAATTAAACTGCCATTTGCATTCCACGGCTTCCATGATGAGATTAAAAAATATATTGAGTTAAAACAATTGATATTTTTTAAAAGTTATCGTGTTTAATACTTCATGCAGACTTGATAAATCTACATCATAAGTCATTAAAACTACTTATTATGTAAAAATAGCAATTAATCGATTTAAAAGAAATACTAATAAGTTAAACAATCATTTCTATGTTCAATATAATTTTTAGATAAAAACACACAAAAACATAACACACAGACAAAACGTTGGATTTTTAGGCGCTAGTACAAACATACCTACGCGTTTTGCGCTTGCAATACGACATGCAATAAGGTATTGATTAAAAAGGTTTCTTTATATATACCATATAGTAATACATAATTTTAAAATAGTTTTAATAATACAAAACATATTTTTAAAAGTAACATTACTTGCAACTTTTTAAAGCTCTTTATTTTTAAAAATACCATGGAAATACGTCTAAGAATTTCCCTTACCAACTTAATAATTAATTTCGGCTTTTTATGTAATAAGGGTGAAAAATAAGCACATAGTCCACCTGGTGATAAGTGAATAATGTGGACCATAGATATCTCTACATTTATCCTTGATTAATAATCTTAATGCGGATACTTTGTCACTCCTGTGGATTAAGATGGATTGCTTCGTTACCAGTAAAAAGGGTCTCCGGTTTTCTACGAAAAACAGCAGCATTAAGCTACTATTTTACGCTAATAAATGCAGTAATTTTAAAAACTTAGAGATAAGCAGCAAAGCAAAACCCTACGTTCTTGAACATGGTCAAATGGCTCATAAACACAATATTTTATTCGTATATTTTTACCCTCAAAGTTTAATCAAAGTGAATTACATTCCCACCCAGAAGGACAAAGATGAAATTCTTTGATGTTGGTGATAAGGATTCGAATTCGGATCAGTTCATTTAAGATTTTTAATTTCTTATATTTGCATCGTTGTATTATTTCAAAGACTTCTGTCGATGACTTCAAGCGTAGTCTCCCTCAACATGCCATATTTCATATGTCAGTAATCATGTCAGAATTTACTGGTTGGGAAAGTTTATTTGGGGTCATTGAGCATTATGTAAGAACCTCCAACGAATATGTCGTAATGCCCTTATTGTTCGCAAGTCAAATGTGCATAGCATATTAACCATTTATAAGTAATTTGAAAATATCTTCTGAAATGTGTTTACTTACTTAGGAAAGGTGATCGTTCTTCACATTAATTGATTATAAAGAAAGATTTTATAACGTTCTTATATTTTCCTGGTTCCTAGAACATGTTATTAGGAACTATTTTTGTACAAACATTATGATCACTTTAGTCAAGGTTGCAGCTTACTTGAGAATAAGATATTTGATTATAAATAATAAATCTTTAACAAAATATAGAAAAAAAATCAAATCTTACTTACTTCACATGCAAGTGTTTTGTTTTACTAATTAATATTATTACTGTAGTTTGTATTACATTAGGTATTTCATTACGAACACACTCGTCACTTTCTTCCTAATGCGAATGAAAAACAATTTTTCAACTCACGACACGTTTGCTTTAATTCTCACTTTATTTAGGATCTTCCTTTCAAAGAGTGATGATGAACAGTCATCCATCCTACTCCATCATACCTTAATCTATACTAAACAACTTAGTTTTAACATTTAAAAATAAAGCTTCAATTAAAATTAAACACCACATAGGTATTATGCCTCGTGCATTACCTTTAATTCTTTAACAAATAATTATCTTTTCACCTTAAAAGTATATTTCAATGTTTTTAATTTTAAAAGCTATTCAAATCACTTAGAGTAATCCTCACTTTCTCTATTTTAACACAATTTTAACTTGAACTATGTATATACCTATGTAAACGCATTACGCATGTACGCACGGGTGACGTAGGGAAATGAATATGTGTTATTATGTCAAATAGATGTCAAAGCTACTCATAGATGGCGGTATAAAGTATCTCATTAACTGGCGTTAAATAATTAGACTGGTGACAGGAAGAAGCGACTTATGTTCGAAACGTCTGTTACTACGATTGTTTGGCGTCAATCCACCCGCCAAGCGTGACGATTTAGGCGAATCTAAACAAATAAATAAAATCGAAGTGTCCGATTGTAATGTCAAAATAACAGCTTATTACTAAATGCATATGAAAGTATAAACGGTAGTAATAACAAAAAAACAAAACAATTTTTAAAATAAATTACCATCTATCTGTTTGTTCCGGCTAATCTCCGAAATTGCTGGCCTGATTTTTACGGGAATTTCACAGACAGATAGCTGATGTTCTAAGCAGTAACATAGGCTACTTTTATTTCAGAAAAAAGAATTAGGGTTCCACCCAAAAAAATAATGCCCTTAAAATCTAATCGCAATAAATTATGCACGGACGATGTCGCGGGGAACAGACAGTCGTCAATATAATGGAATCCCATATCCAGCTGTGGATTTATAATGACCATATTATGCCGCTCGTGATAAATTTGCTTAAACAAATTTAAATAAGCAATGATATTTATATTTAATATTCAATATTCTAACGTTTTAATGATACTAATTTGCATTTAGATTCGGTTTTGCTATCTCTTGCTAGTAGTTTACTACGATAAAAGCTACCACCAAGAAGAATGAGAAACATTCTCCTACATTTATGGCTTATTTAAAAGGTGCAAAAATAAGTTATGTCGTTACTATATTATTGTTTAAATTAATATTACCTAGAACTATAACATGGACTAATGTATCATAAATATATTTTTTGATTAAATTTTACATAATCGTGAATTATGGGTTGGTCTATTAATGTTGGTCTATTAATCTTTCTAAAAGCTAAGTTTTGAGATAGATTTATCAATATGAGGCAGAAAACCCATAAACTTTTACACGAAACAAAAGTAATCTATTATGTGCATCTTCACCTTTTTTGTGTATTCCTTTTCAATGTCAGTTACTTCATTTATTTCTTAGGATTTTTTTTTTGTAATATCGACATAATTTTCGTGTTATTTTTAAATATAATTTCCAACATGGGAAAAACTACGACTCAGTTACGTATAAGGACCTAACACTACTATCGAAACGATTTGTGTGTTATTAGTCCAATCGCTTTTATTCGGAGAATTTCGAAGCCTATACTGAAAATCTATTCGTTTCAAAGTACGGACAAACTAGCGACAGCTGTTTATGTAAGTTTAAAACAATGTTAGATCATTTGTGGGAAAAAAGTAAAGTAAGAAGACTTGACAAATGGCTACTTCAGGAACCGAGTAACGCATAGTTAACAACAGAGACGTTAGCAAAACTAACGGAGCTAAATGTAGTAAACTTTCTTAATGCGCTATATTATCTAGACCTTGCCCCGGAGACTTCCGTTTTTTTTTTCAAAGTTAAGATAACTTTTGGATAAGCAAACATTTGGATTCCACGGAAACAATAACAACGGCTTTAAAGAGTTCATATACGACTGTCGTATCGTGCAGCGAAGTTTTATGAAAGGGGTATTATTAGCACACTAACTTTTAAGATGAGTGTGTGCGTTGGAAGCTCAGGGGCAGACAACGCCTTTGAATATTCGAGAGGTCTGCTTTAGCAATGTTACAAAGCAGACGCAAAGAATATTCATTGCGTCTGTTTTGTGCTCTGATGCTTTTTACAATGGTATAAATATAATCATAATGGAAACCGCGATACAAAACTGTTGCAGAAGCGACTTTTTGCTAACGATTTTCATCTGAAACGTTCCATTAGTAATTGAACTAGACGCATTATTTTGTTCTTAGGTAAAATGTAATAATATTTTTGTTCGCTATGAACTCGTCACATTATTGAAGTTTTTTTTATAAAAGTAAAGTAAAGTTGCATCCTATTTACGTCCCCACTGCTGGGCACAGGCTTCCTCTCATTTTTGAGAGGGTTTTTAGGGCAAGGAAATGTCCTCCGCGCTGCCCCAATGCGTGTTGGCAAACTTCACATGTCTTCGAAATATTTTTTTCTTATTTCTCAGACATGCAGGTTTCCTCACTATGTTTTCCTTCATCGCTGAGCACGTGGTAAATCAGCAATTAAAATTGCAATTAACAATTTCATTGGTGCCGGCGGGGATCGAACCCGGGTTGCTAGAGTACTGTGAAGCTTACAGCGAGCGCTAACCATCTGAGCTACCACGGTTCTAGTTTTTTATTTTTTTATTTTACTTCACAATTTAAAAACATCATTGAAACACAACCTCATAATTCAAATTAATCTATTACGCCGCCGTTTAGTGGCGCGAGAAATCACTGCCCTATATCACCGCGTGAATGTCTTAAGAAGCAACAGAGGGTAACTGAAACAGAAAATGAGCAGTAGCATCTTACTGAAAAGAACTTAAATAAATAAAGGACTGGTGGGTTTGCCGATCGCCTGCCGACTATGGCATTCGCCGATTTGCTGAACTCATGTCTCCCCCGTAGATTTTCTTTGAGGATGAATATCGGAGACATGAGTTCGGCAAATAAATACTTTTAATTGGCTGCAATTAATGAATTAAATCCAACTGTATATCTTCTTATATTATATTTTATGATGATAACTGAAGTTAGTTTTTGTGATATATATGTATATAGTATTAGTTTCAATTTCATATAAAAATATATAAATTTATAAACAGCATCCACTTACCATCAGTTGGACCGTTTGCTCGTTTGTCTTTTATTCTTTAAAAAAAATATAAACCGACTTCAGGTTCATGTATAGTTTTAATACTTCGATCGCTGTAAAAATATTATCATAATAATATAATTTTAGAAACTTAAAGCAATTAAAAAAGAAAATGTCATTTTCCCCACCTACGTACGCGTGAAATAAAGTTTCAATACTCCTTCGTTTAAATTTAATTTACTGTATTATAACTTGTTTAGGAGTATCCTTTGTTTATGTTCGAGAGCGTGGAAATACGCCTGATCTCTCCTTAACCTTGTAACATCACTCAAGCATTCAAACATACGTATACATTACGACTAACTTACCAATTAATAATCAACTAAACCTTTATGACCCCGTAGGATATGTTCGAAAAAAAAAACGTTGATTTAGTAACTACCAAATTAACATATAATGTATATCATACCTATCCCTATTGTCTTGTATTTATATTGATTGAATAAGCAAAAATTAAGTAAGAAATGTAGTTATAGTCACTAAAAATAATTTGTTTGATTTGTATATAAATAAAATGACAAAAATTTATTACCGAAGCTATACTAATAAAATAAACCGGAAGAGTTTTTCTTTGTTTGCTTAAAAGGCTAATCTCTGAAATTACCAGTCCGATTTGAAAAATTCTTGGAATAGCTTAGGCTATCTAGCATTAGGCTACACCCTCTCAGATAGCCTAAAATATTTATGTTTATTAAGCAAGTTAAGTTCCTACGTCACCCGTGCGTACATGCACGGGTGACGTAGGAAATGAATATGTGTTATTATGTCAAATAGATGTCAAAGCTACTCATAGATTGGCGGTATAAGTATCTCATTAACTGGCGTTAAATAATTAGACTGGTGACAGGAAGAAGCGACTTATGTTCGAAACGTCTGTTACTACGATTGTTTTGGCGTCAATCCACCCGCCAAGCGTGGACGATTAGGCGAATCTAAACAAATAAATAAAATCGAAGTGTCCGATTGTAATGTCAAAATAACAGCTTATTACTAAATGCATATGAAAGTATAAACGGTAGTAATAACAAAAAAACAAAACAATTTTAAAATAAATTACCATCTATCTGTTTGTTCCGGCTAATCTCCGAAATTGCTGGCCTGATTTTTACGGGAATTTCACAGACAGATAGCTGATGTTCTAAGCAGTAACATAGGCTATTTTTATTTCAGAAAAAGAATTAGGGTTCCACCCAAAAAAATAATGCCCTTAAAATCTAATCGCAATAAATTATGCACGACGATGTCGCGGGGAACAGACAGTCGTCAATATAATGGAATCCCATATCCAGCTGTGGATTATAATGACCATATTATGCCGCTCGTGATAAATTTGCTTAAACAAATTTAAATAAGCAATGATATTTATATTTAATATTCAATATTCTAACGTTTTAATGATAACTAATTTGCATTTAGATTCGGTTTTGCTATCTCTTGCTAGTAGTTTACTACGATAAAAGCTACCACCAAGAAGAATGAGAAACATTCTCCTACATTTATGGCTTATTTAAAAGGTGCAAAAATAAGTTATGTCGTAACTAATATTATTGTTTAAATTTAATATTACCTAGAACTATAACATGGACTAATGTATCATAAATATATTTTTTGATTAAATTTTTACATAATCGTGAATTATGGGTTGGTCTAATAATGTTGGTCTATTAATCTTTCTAAAAGCTAAGTTTTGAGATAGATTTATCAATATGAGGCAGAAACCATAAACTTTTACACGAAACAAAAATTAATCTATTATGTGCATCTTCACCTTTTTTGTTGTATTCCTTTTTCAAATGTCAGTTACTTCATTTATTTCTTAGGATTTTTTTTTTTGTAATATCGACATAATTTTCGTGTTATTTTTAAATATAATTTCCAACATGGGAAAAACTACGACTCAGTTACGTATAAGGACCTAACACTACTATCGAACGATTTGTGTGTTATTAGTCCAATCGCTTTTATTCGGAGAATTTCGAAGCCTATACTGAAAATCTATTCGTTTCAAAGTACGGACAAACTAGCGACAGCTGTTTAATGGTAAGTTTAAAAACAATGTTAGATCATTTGTGGGAAAAAAGTAAAGTAAGAAGACTTGACAAATGGCTACTTCAGGAACCGAGTAACGCATAGTTAACAACAGAGACGTTAGCAAAACTAACGGAGCTAAATGTAGTAAACTTTCTTAATGCGCTATATTATCTAGACCTTGCCCCGGAGACTTCCGTTTTTTTTTCAAAGTTAAGATAACTTTTGGATAAGCAAACATTTGGATTCCACGGAAACAATAACAACGGCTTTAAAGAGTTCATATACGACTGTCGTATCGTGCAGCGAAGTTTTATGGAAAGGGGTATTATTAGCACACTAACTTTTAAGATGAGTGTGTTGCGTTGGAAGCTCAGGCGCAGACAACGCCTTTGAATATTCGAGAGGTCTGCTTTAGCAATGTTACAAAGCAGACGCAAAGAATATTCATTGCGTCTGTTTTGTGCTCTTGATGCTTTTTTACAATGGTATAAATATAATCATAATGGAAACCGCGATACAAAACTGTTGCAGAAGGCGACTTTTTGCTAACGATTTTCATCTGAAACGTTCCATTAGTAATTGAACTAGACGCATTATTTTGTTCTTAGGTAAAATGTAATAATATTTTTGTTCGCTATGAACTCGTCACATTATTGAAGTTTTTTTTATAAAAGTAAAGTAAAGTTGCATCCTATTTACGTCCCACTGCTGGGCACAGGCTTCCTCTCATTTTTGAGAGGGTTTTTGGGGCAAGGAAATGTCCTCCCGCGCTGCCCCAATGCGTGTTGGCAAACTTCACATGTCTTCGAAATATTTTTTTTCTTATTTCTCAGACATGCAGGTTTCCTCACTATGTTTTCCTTCATCGCTGAGCACGTGGTAAATCAGCAATTAAAATTGCAATTAACAATTTCATTGGTGCCGGCGGGGATCGAACCCGGGTTGCTAGAGTACTGTGAAGCTTACAGCGAGCGCTAACCATCTGAGCTACCACGGTTCTAGTTTTTTATTTTTTTATTTTACTTCACAATTTAAAAACATCATTGAAACACAACCTCATAATTCAAATTAATCTATTACGCCGCCGTTTAGGTGGCGCGAGAAATCACTGCCCTATATACCGCGTGAATGTCTTAAGAAGCAACCAGAGGGTAACTGAAACAGAAAATGAGCAGTAGCATCTTACTGAAAAGAACTTAATAAATAAAGGACTGTGGTTGCCGATCGCCCTGCCGACTATGGCATTCGCCGATTTGCTGAACTCATGTCTCCCCCGTAGATTTTCTTTGAGGATGAATATCGGAGACATGAGTTCGGCAAATAAATACTTTTATTGGCTGCAATTAATGAATTAAATCCAACTGTATATCTTCTTATATTATATTTTATGATGATAACTGAAGTTAGTTTTTGTGATATATATGTATACTAGTATTAGTTTCAATTCATATAAAAATATATAAATTTATAAACAGCATCCACTTACCATCAGTTGGACCGTTTGCTCGTTTGTCTTTTATTCTTTAAAAAAAATATAAACCGACTTCAGTTCATGTATAGTTTTAATACTTCGATCGCTGTAAAAATATTATCATAATAATATAATTTTAGAAACTTAAAGCAATTAAAAAAGAAAATGTCATTTTCCCCACCTACGTACGCGTGAAATAAAGTTTCAATACTCCTTCGTTTAAATTTAATTTACTGTATTATAACTTGTTTAGGAGTATCCTTTGTTTATGTTCGAGAGCGTGGAAATACGCCTGATCTCTCCTTAACCTTGTAACATCACTCAAGCATTCAAACATACGTATACATTACGACTAACTTACCAATTAATAATCAACTAAACCTTTATGACCCCGTAGGATATGTTCGAAAAAAAAAAACGTTGATTTAGTAACTACCAAATTAACATATAATGTATATCATACCTATCCCTATTGTCTTGTATTTATATTGATTGAATAAGCAAAAATTAAGTAAGAAATGTAGTTATAGTCACTAAAAATAATTTGTTTGATTTGTATATAAATAAAATGACAAAAATTTATTACCGAAGCTATACTAATAAAATAAACCGGAAGAGTTTTTCTTTGTTTGCTTAAAAAGGCTAATCTCTGAAATTACCAGTCCGATTTGAAAAATTCTTGGAATAGCTTAGGCTATCTAGCATTAGGCTACACCTCTCAGATAGCCTAAAATATTTATGTTTATTAAGCAAGTTAAGTTCCTACGTCACCCGTGCGTACATGCACGGGTGACGTAGGAAATGAATATGTGTTATTATGTCAAATAGATGTCAAAGCTACTCATAGATGGCGGTATAAGTATCTCATTAACTGGCGTTAAATAATTAGACTGGTGACAGGAAGAAGCGACTTATGTTCGAAACGTCTGTTACTACGATTGTTTTGGCGTCAATCCACCCGCCAAGCGTGACGATTTAGGCGAATCTAAACAAATAAATAAAATCGAAGTGTCCGATTGTAATGTCAAAATAACAGCTTATTACTAAATGCATATGAAAGTATAAACGGTAGTAATAACAAAAAAACAAAACAATTTTTAAAATAAATTACCATCTATCTGTTTGTTCCGGCTAATCTCCGAAATTGCTGGCCTGATTTTTACGGGAATTTCACAGACAGATAGCTGATGTTCTAAGCAGTAACATAGGCTACTTTTATTTCAGAAAAAGAATTAGGGTTCCACCCAAAAAAATAATGCCCTTAAAATCTAATCGCAATAAATTATGCACGGACGATGTCGCGGGGAACAGACAGTCGTCAATATAATGGAATCCCATATCCAGCTGTGGATTATAATGACCATATTATGCCGCTCGTGATAAATTTGCTTAAACAAATTTAAATAAGCAATGATATTTATATTTAATATTCAATATTCTAACGTTTTAATGATACTAATTTGCATTTAGATTCGGTTTTGCTATCTCTTGCTAGTAGTTTACTACGATAAAAGCTACCACCAAGAAGAATGAGAAACATTCTCCTACATTTATGGCTTATTTAAAAGGTGCAAAAATAAGTTATGTCGTAACTATATTATTGTTTAAATTTAATATTACCTAGAACTATAACATGGACTAATGTATCATAAATATATTTTTTGATTAAATTTTTACATAATCGTGAATTATGGGTTGGTCTATTAATGTTGGTCTATTAATCTTTCTAAAAGCTAAGTTTTGAGATAGATTTATCAATATGAGGCAGAAAACCCATAAACTTTTACACGAAACAAAAATAATCTATTATGTGCATCTTCACCTTTTTTGTTGTATTCCTTTTTCAATGTCAGTTACTTCATTTATTTCTTAGGATTTTTTTTTTGTAATATCGACATAATTTTCGTGTTATTTTTAAATATAATTTCCAACATGGGAAAAACTACGACTCAGTTACGTATAAGGACCTAACACTACTATCGAACGATTTGTGTGTTATTAGTCCAATCGCTTTTATTCGGAGAATTTCGAAGCCTATACTGAAAATCTATTCGTTTCAAAGTACGGACAAACTAGCGACAGCTGTTTATGTAAGTTTAAAACAATGTTAGATCATTTGTGGGAAAAAAGTAAAGTAAGAAGACTTGACAAATGGCTACTTCAGGAACCGAGTAACGCATAGTTAACAACAGAGACGTTAGCAAAACTAACGGAGCTAAATGTAGTAAACTTTCTTAATGCGCTATATTATCTAGACCTTGCCCCGGAGACTTCCGTTTTTTTTTTCAAAGTTAAGATAACTTTTGGATAAGCAAACATTTGGATTCCACGGAAACAATAACAACGGCTTTAAAGAGTTCATATACGACTGTCGTATCGTGCAGCGAAGTTTTATGGAAAGGGGTATTATTAGCACACTAACTTTTAAGATGAGTGTGTGCGGTGGAAGCTCAGGCGCAGACAACGCCTTTGAATATTCGAGAGGTCTGCTTTAGCAATGTTACAAAGCAGACGCAAAGAATATTCATTGCGTCTGTTTTGTGCTCTGATGCTTTTTACAATGGTATAAATATAATCATAATGGAAACCGCGATACAAAACTGTTGCAGAAGCGACTTTTTGCTAACGATTTTCATCTGAAACGTTCCATTAGTAATTGAACTGCTTAAAAAGGCTAATCTCTGAAATTACCAGTCCGATTTGAAAAATTCTTGGAATAGCTTAGGCTATCTAGCATTAGGCTACACCTCTCAGATAGCCTAAAATATTTATGTTTATTAAGCAAGTCGGAAGAAATGCGCTCCAGAAACGATTTATCCGCGAGTGCAAGCGCAATATTTAGTAAAACGTAAATAAAATGTTCTACAATAGTATAGACCTTTACTCCATCTATAGAAAAGTCGGTGGCACCATATGCCTATATCTTATAAATAAGTCACAATAAGGCATTTTGTGACAAAAAATATTGAAAATTAAAAAGTGATTTATGAGCATTATTATAAGGCATGATATATTAATCCTTCGAACGAACGAAACCCAACGAACAAAAGGTACTACACCATCAAGACAATTTTATGCAGATAAAATTTGCTCATTATAACATGTTATTTGGACGCGTAGGACAGTAATAATTCAACCCTAGATTGCCCTATACGCTTAAGCTTAGCCGACCAATTAGAAACGAAGAGAAACCATCAGTGCGATTAGGTGGGCGAAGTATCATTACATTTACCACGTGCTCGGCGTCGAAGAATAACATCGTGAGAAAATCTGCATGCCTGAGTGAGCCTGAGACTTTGAAAATATTTTGTATACTTTTATTAAATATCGATTTTTGTTTAAATTCTATAATTATTATAATAAAAATAGGTAAAATACAATGCCGTTCCACCATAACTACATCGTTACAGATAACCATACATTAATTATTAGTACATAAACATTAGAACGTTGGAACTATCCATTTCCCTAACTCCCACAGTGTAAGTTGGAACGCAAGATTTATTGTACCACTTCGAAGTTATCCATTTACGTTCCTCAAGCGTTTAAGTATTTCAATTAGCGTTAATCTACTAGTTTGTAATGCAAAATTTTGAGAGGTCTTAATATTTTCTTTAAATATAATATAATATTGCTTCGACAAAATAGACTAAATAAATAATATTATAATTAAAAACAAGATCGTAGTAACTGATAATGATGCAGACAATGATGTACTCCTAACTAATTTTATCCACGGCGATACTTTCCGAATGTCAAAAGCTATGATTTCTTTTGCGACAGAGACACAACATAATCGCATCTAAAACCAAAATTTGGAAATTTTTTATGTTTTTGTACAAATATTAAAGTTTCTAGTAGAGATTTAAACTAGTACATTACCCAAATACATTTTTTTATTCGTAAATTTTTAATCAACTAATCTAAAACGCATAACTCCCAATATCTCTGGTGTCCGAAAGAGAAAAGTTAGAACACAAACATAAAAGTATACTATTCTAAACAAAATACTTCTTCTGTAACTTGTAGAAAGTCCTAACGGCAAGTGATTGTGAAAGGTCCCTTTAACGATAATTGAACCTTTTCAGTTATGGGATATGTAATTAACACTCCTCTGTCAACGTTAATATAAATGGTAGGTAATATAAAATAAATGAATTACAGCAACACCACGGCCGGATGTCTGTTCCATAACCTTTTTTAATGAATGTAAGATGAGCTTTGTGCTAACAATGGGACGAACTTAAGCTGTAGTAACAACGTAAAAGTTAAAGTAAAGTTGCAGCCTATTTACGTCCCACTGCTGGGCACAGGCCTCCTCTCATTTCTGAGAGGGTTTTAGGGCAAGGAATTGTCCCACCGCGCTGTCCTAATGCGTGTTGGCGAACTTCACATATCTTCGAAATATTTTTTTTATTTATCAGACATGCAGGTTTCCTCACGATGTTTTCCTTCACCGCCGAGCACGTGGTAAATCAGCACTTAAAATTGCAATTTAACAATTCATTGGTGCCCGGCGGGAATCGAACCCCGGTTGCTCGAGTACTGCGAAGCTTACAGCGAGCGCTACCCATCTGAGCTACCACGGCCTACGTGTAACCTAGTAACAACGTGTACGTAAAAAAATATAGTAATATTTTTACATTTCGAGGAAAATAATTTAAGGATGGTACGGGGCGTGCCGCTTTTTTGCTCGACTTGGCGACTTGGCACTGCAGTGCCCCAGATCGTGGTGGGTGGATCAGTGGTTCCCATCTTTTCCAGACCTATTAGGAGGGTTTACTTACAGCAGTAAGCTTGTGCTGGTTGAAGTAATTGAATAAAACAAATTATAACCACTACATCATCACAGACTATCAAAATTCATTGCTTACATTTTCCATAGTAGCGGTTCGAACTTTAGCAGGCGACCGCAGTTTTTTTTTATTTTCAGTTGTTATAAGGAGAACACTGCTGCTACTCTGTCGCTTTTTACGATTCCCAGAGTACGATTTAGGATAGTGACTTTGATTATTTTACTGTCTAAATAATTATAAGGCAATGCTGAGCTGAACTGAGCAGCTGAGGCTTCACACCCACGCTAAGCTTTTAGTCTGCAGCATATGCTGTAAAAAAGATAAGAAAGCTAACCAGTGTTGAAACAGCTAGACAAGTTAACTTGAACTATTTCCACAGCGTAATGTCGTATGGAATTTCACTATATGTGGACACGAAAATTATATTTGTTTAACAGAAGAGGCCCATAAGAGCAATCAATGATTTAAAACCTAAAGAAATGCCCCAGACAAAAATTTAGGAAATTAATACATAAATAAAAATGTAATGACGATACACAAAAATAAAAGGAGTTTTAAAGCAGTAAGCGATATTAATTATGTAAATACCAGAAACAGAAACAAGCCTAGTAGTACCAGTCACTTGACACCACCGAGTCAGTAATTCATTCTTGGGGCGATGTATAGGCTTTTACAAGAAAATATACAAAATTTGACCTCCTCAAAGTTCAAAAACTTTATTAAAACAAAATTTGTTTAAAATAGGTTATTATGATATTCAGGAATTTATGGATGATAATAAACCCCTGGGAATGAGGTGATCGCTACCAAGCTATTTATTTTTGTGTTTGTGTTTTGTGTTGTAAATTGTGTTACCTACATGTTTGTAAGCTGTTATATTTTTTTTTTAATTCCCACTGGATTCTTTGCTGGTTCTTCCTTGAAAAGAGGTTTTTTCGAACCTAGAGTAAATTAAAGAAAAGGGTTATTTTCCTGCAGTATTATTCATAATTTATATTAAATAAAAAACTTCTTGTCCTCTGTTTCGGAACTATTGATTTCTATTAGGTAATAAAAATTACTACCCAATCCCAAAATTTTGTGTTTATAGTTTCTGTGTTGCTTATAAGTTAACGAGACTTTTAAGTACGTAGGTCACTCAATAAGTTTTAAGATATACAAAAAGTATTCTAGACACTATTAAATATTTATTTTACATCTTTTCAAAATATTTCTTCATCATTGCTCTATACAAAGTTTCATTCGGCCTAACACAACTCTGAAAACACTTTTGCC
Organism: Parnassius glacialis; assembly: GCA_033319125.1. Lineage (NCBI taxonomy): Eukaryota > Metazoa > Arthropoda > Insecta > Lepidoptera > Papilionidae > Parnassius > Parnassius glacialis. The sequence continues at coordinate 42,240,024 of JAVANC010000005.1, forward strand.
AGTCTTGATCTGACAGGTCGGAAATCGCTTCTTCGTAGGCAACCACGGCTTCTTCGGCGCTTGAAAAAAACTTGCCATTAATTTTTTCTTTGACTCTTGGGAGCAAAAAGAAATCACAAAGAGCTATGTCAGGGCTGAAAAGTGGGTGACTTAGAGTTTCTACACCAGATTCCTCAATAAATGCTTTTTTTCTAAGGGAGGTATGTGAAGAGGCGTTATCGTGATGCAGCATGATTACCGAAGCCCGGAATTTTGGTGTTCTCTCTCCCACAGCTTGAAAAGCTTTGGGTAATGCAACTGCAGTATACCATGCAGAGTTGACTGACCTACAATTTCCCAGCATTAACGTCGACAAATTTCCGCTCCGCGACAAAAACCTTGCCACCATTTTTTTGCCAGATCTTTGCAATTTTGTCAGTAACGGTCCTTCTGAGTAGACCCATACCGATGATTGCCTTTTATGTTCCAGATCATATTGATAGATTGATGTCTCTTTCCCAGTAACAATTACTGAAACACGCTTAGATGCCCCGTTTCATGCAACGATGACTTTCGATGCAACGAGTCTGTTTTTCGCTTTCGGAGAGCAAACAATGGAACCATCGACAACAAAGCTTCCTCACTCCAAGATGTTGATGTAGGATGGTATTAATGCTCCCCTAACTAATGCTTTACAATCTTTTTGATGTCTGTGTAGGTGATTCTTGGGTCTTCCTCGCACCAACATTTCAGTAGTCCATACATTCTTCTGCGTTACTGCTGTTTGCGGGGCCCCGGTTTTTTAGTCATCTTTAAGATTAATTTTAACCCTTTTAAGTTCAGCAATCAACCTAAAAATTGTTGCGCGTAATCAAGCTGAGTCTCCTTGTGCTAATTGTAATCGTTGTATGTTTAATTGTTCGGTCAAAAAAAAAATTGAAAATCATAATATATCATAGCGCGCAAATGTTCACGGTTAAGATACATCGTTTTAAATGAAAAGCGCGGGAAGATTTGCAGGAAAATAAACAGAACTTTGTTTTTTTTTAATATTGAGCATTGGCTTATGGAGTTTTATTTTTAATAAATTTGCTTTTAGAAACATCATTTTTAAATTTCGAGCATCTCAAAACTTATTAAGTGACCTACGTAAACTAAGGCTCACGACCTCAATTTTATTGAACCAAACCCTCTAGGTATATAAAATCTACTGAAATTGATCTAGTAGCTAATTTTTAACAACATTAATTGATTATATCCATTCCTGTACCAAAATTAAATGAGCCTTGAACACTTTGATGAGCAGTAATCTCTACATCTCTACCATTGTGTAAATACGAGTAGTATAGAAAAAAATCGCGAGATTATTTCCAGTACAAGAGATAGGAACGCAATTTTTTTTCGATTACCTTATGGGCAATCAGTAGTATACTGAGCAATAAAGAGAATTAAATTTTAGATTTTACAGAGTTAAGGTGTGTTAAAAATGCATTTGAAGCGATTAAAAAATTCTTACACAAATCACAAATGCTCTCGATTTAAAAAAATACGCGAAAAAATTCGTGAATTGCATTTATTTCTAAAAATGAGTTATAATGTATTTAATATATTACTTTTATCTCATTATGTGCATTAAAAGTAGCAATTAGCTTTAGCTTTTTTTTAATCGTTTAATATTCTAATAGTAAGTATTAAAAGTGTTTCTTAAAATTATGCATGCTTAATTGGGTTTCTTGCTTTAAAATTGTTATATTATTTACATTTTTTTTATAGGATAAGGGTGAAAATCGAGCACATAGTCCACCTGATGATAAGTGGTTGCTGCGGCCCATTGACATCTACATCTATCCTCTGTTACAGATCAAAATGCAGATGCGTTTTCACCCATGAGGACTAGGATAGAATGCCTCATTTTCCAGTAAAAAGGGCCTCCGGCCACCTGCACTCACCAAGCGAAACGCAGAGGTAAACCTCTACTTCACGCTAGTATTCTGTGAGTCGTTGTACCACCCCGGTTCAAGCCGGCCATCCGTGCGACAGCAAAAGCTGCCACCTGGCTCTACCACTGTACTGGCCGTACCACATAATATACATATTAATGTTCTCTAATTCTTCTTTGTGCATTAATTTCAGTGTCTCATGATTACGAAATTTTTGAGTTCCTCGAAGAGTACAATGAAAGCAAATTTGTGGAGGACAAAATTGAAAGAACAATATTACGCAGCTAAATCGACCCGTTTTCGATATATCACAATGAATTTGTAAAAAGATATCGTTTAAGTAAAACCATCGTGTTGGAACTTTGTAATGATTTAAGACCTTGTATGACAAATCCTGCTAAGTTTACTGATCTGTCGATCGAAACCAAGGTTGAGTATTAATTAAATCATTCACTACTAGTAAAACATTACTAAAGTGATATTTAATGCAGTTTTAGCAAAAATTCGTAAAGAATTTTTTTTTTAAGTTTTTACAATTATTTTTAGGTCTTAATTGCACTGTCTCTCTATGTCATGCTTCCATTGAGAACAATATATATATATATATATATATTATATATATATATATATATATATATATATATATATATATATATAAGATTTCCAAGAGCTGCATGCTGTACATGTAAGTACAAATTTAATACATAATTTTAATTAATTATAACAACAAATTATACTATTAGAACCATTGCACATTAATAATATGCTCACTGGTATCTACCATTATGTCATGCAGCAAGCTCAGCAAAGATTTACAATTAAGTGATTAAATATGGCTTTGTAGATTTTACAACAAATTTGAGATACCTGGAGATTTAAGCTGCATTGATTTTACACATGTGGCAATGGTCAGTCCTTCACAAAATGAAGAGAGACATTGTGTCTTACTTAGTTTGGAGAGCACCTCCCGCCTTCTCTCGGTTGCGTGCACTATCACCGTCACCACTAATCCCAGTGTTGGGAGTAGTGGTGCTAATAGGTGGTAAGACACATCATTTAATTTTATCGTGTGGATGTATGTGAAGTAATTTTTTTCCAACTTTAATATAATGGACTTCCGCAAAGTAACGCCTGATACTATTAATTAAGGAATACATAGTAAGAATTGACTGCAGTGATCGAATATATCTAAAACTTATAAAATGACATATGTAACATTTATTAATTTAGTACCTATGTATATATTTTTTTTAATCTAACGCTATCTTGCATTTCGAAATCTGTCAGTGCCTTTAGGCTACAGGAAGTAAAAAATTAAACGAAAAAAATGTATGTATACGTAAAACATACTACGCATATATATTTGCAAACATATATACATGCAAAATGTCAAGCAGGGGGGTAAAAAGTACGAATTTTTAATTTCTCCAATTTAATTTAAACACGAAGATACACAACTGGGATAAAACAGAATCAATTATTAACAAATTATAGATAACCACCGAATTCAATACAAATAATTATTGAATTTTTTACTAATTTAAAGTAAAAAGATTGAACGCAAAGTAGACATTTATAATTATACCTACCAAAGCTGGCTTGCCTTTGCTCTTTTATTTCCGCCCATAACGATTTCCACAGTAATTGGTTTACAAACCACCTAGGCGAGGAGAAGTTTAATAAAGTCTAATTACGAACAAGGGACACTTAGCCCTACCAAATTATTACTGTTTGCAAAGTTATGTGTTCTTAAAGTAATTGAAATCACACTATTTTTTTGTATTTAACATTTAATTGTGTTATTTTGTAAAAAATTAACTATGAACAATTTCACCATCGCACATCGCAATAAAACTAGCGATACCATCTGTCACCACTGTGCGATTTACTATAAGTTTTCTTCCTCGCAAAACTTGCTTGTGAAATCGACTGCCAACAGCGATTTTTCCCAGAACGCTACAATTTAGGGACTTCGAGAATCGAGCATATTCTTCTATATAAGGACGAGAACGCATCTGCAAATGCCCTTAGTGTTACAATTGTTGAAATGTAAAATACCAGAAATTTTTTATGGCTTTCGATAGATTGCTTTATATCATCGCAGTCATGACGACGGCCAGCTGCGCCAAAGGTGGAAGACGTCTGGTACTGCGATGCACAATACGCCCTTCAAACATAACCTACATAAGATTAAAAACGTAAGCAAAGGGAGCCCCATGTCCAGCTGTGGCATTTTGCGGCTTGATGCAGAAGAAGAGACGCGTATATAAAACCATATAAAACGACTAAATAAACCTGCTTGACAAAACAAAATATAGTAACTGTTTACACTTCACAAAAGCAGTTTTGTTTCAGCTAAAGTAATGTAACAAATTGGCAGTTAACTGCTTCAAAGGTGTATTCGGAGAATATATATTTAGATCGGTAACTGTTCGGATTGTTACCAACTTCCAACACAATTTTGAAATAAGGATAAAAAAATATTTGAAATTCTCCTTAGTAACATTTTCGTGTATAGTATAGTTAGTGGAAATTACTCTAATAAGCAAAAGAACTAATAAAAAAAAACTATTGGTAAATCAAATTGTGCATGCCCTTAGCGCATTAAAAATACGTATAAAACGTGATTATACGGATTTTTTTAAAGTAGTTTAAATACACACAAATTGACACTAATAACCTTATTAAACTTCCAATTTTCCAATAACTTTTATGTTAAAGTTCAATAAAAAAAGGGTTAGAAAGTCCAAAAGTGCACGACTCATAATGCTCATATGATCATCATACCATCATTCAGGTCATTCTATAAATTCCAAGAGGTATTTAAGTATAAATATATACATCCTAATTACTTTTAGTACGTACTACTATTATTTATTCTGTGCTTTTTAAAATATTATAATAAAATCTCTGATTATTATAATAATCAAGTATGTATGGAATTCGGTTTTTCGAATCTTTTTAGATTGTACAGCGATCTTTTTTGAGCCCCTGCAAACAACCAATTAATTATCCACTTACGACGATTGTTGACCCCGGTCTAAGTGAAGTTGTCTATTTACTAAAATAAATTACATACAAGGCTGCTAAAACACCAAAAATTTCGACATTATGCAGCAGAAAAAAATTATTATAACAAAACAAAACAATTTTAAACTGCCATTTATATTCCATGGCTTCCAATATGATAGATGAAGAGATTAAAAAATAGATTGAGTTAAACATTTGATATTTTTAAAGGTTATCGTGTTTACTACTTCGTGTTTGTCTTATGATGTAGATTTATCAAGTCTGCATGACTTCATAAATCTACATCATAAGACACTAAAAGCACTTTTTTTTATGTAAAAATAGCAATTAGTTGATTTAAAAGAAATATTAATAACTTTGACAATCATTTCTATGTTCAATATGATTGTTAGATACGATTTTATGCGACATAACGTTGAAGTCTTGATTTTTAGGCGCTAATACAACATACCTACGCGCTTTGCGCTTAGGACATGCAATAAGGTATCGATTGAAAATGTTCCTTTATATATATCATGTAGTAATACATAATTTATAAAATAGTTTTAATAATACAAAACTTATTTTTTAAAAGTAACATTACTTGCAACTTTTAAAGCTCTTTACTTTTAAAATTACTTCTAAGAATTTCCCTTACCAACTTAATAATTAATTTCGGCTTTTTATGTAATAAAGGTGAAAAACAAGTACATAGTCCACCCGGTGATAAGTGAATACTATGCACCATAGATATCGCTAGATTTATTCTTAATTAAGAATCTTAATGCGGTTACTTTGTCACCCCTGTGGATTAAGAAGAAATGCCTCGTTTCCAGTAAAAAGGGTCTCTGGTTTTCTACGAAAAAGAGCAGCATACTATTTTACGATACGATACGATATTATATAAAATAGTAGCTTACTATTTTACGTTAATTAATGCAGTAATTTAAAAACTTAGAGATAATCAGCAAAGCGAAACCCTACGTTCTTGAACATGGTCAAATAGGCTCATTAACACAATTTTTTTTTATTTTTTTTTAAGTATTTTTACCCTCAAAGTTTAATCAAAGTTAATTACATTTCCCACCCTGAGGACAAAAATGAAATTTTTTGATGTTGGTGATAAGGATTCGAATTTTGGATTAGTTCATTTTAAGATTTTTAGTTTCTTATATTTGCATCGTTGTATTTATTTTAAAGACTTCTGTCGATGACTTCAAGCGTAGTCTCCCTCAAGATGCCATATTTCATATGTCGGTAATCATGTCAGAATTTACTGGTTGGGAAAGATTATTTGGGGTCATTGAGCATTATGTAAGAACCTCCAACGAATATGTCGTAAAGCCCTTATTGTTCGCAAGTCAAATGTGCGTAGCATATTAACCATTTATATTTATACTTTCCAATTCAGTAATTTGAAAATATCTTCTGAAATGTGTTCACTTATATTGGAAAGGTGATCGTACTTCACAGAAATTGATTATAAAGAAAGAATTTATGAAGTTTTTATATTTTCTGATGACTTAAGTCAAGGTTGCAGCTTACTTGAGAAATAAGATATTTGAATGTAAATAATAAATCTTTACAAAATATAGAAAAAAAAATCAAAATTGTTCTTACTTCGCATGCAAGTGTTTTGTTTTACTTATTTTATATACATATTTGTTTTATTTATTATATATTTATTTACTTATTATATATTATTACATTAATAATATTATTGTACTTTGTATTAGATTAGGTATTTCATTATAAACATACCCATCACTTTCATCTAATGCGAATGAAAAAAACAATTTTTCAACTCACGACACGTTTACTTTAATTCTCAATTTATTTAGGATCTCACTTTCACAGAGTGACTATGAACATCATCCATTCCACCCCATCGTTTCTTAATCTATACTAAACAACTCAATTTTAACATTTAAAAATAAAGCTTCAATTAAAATTAAATACTACACAAGTATTATGCCTCGTCCATTACCTTTAATTCTTTAACAAATAATTTTCATTTTACCTTTATAAGCAAATTTCAATGTTTTTTAGTTTTAAAAGCTATTTAAATCACTTCGAGTAATCCTCACCTTCTCTATTATTACACACTTTTAACTTGAACTATGTATATACGCATGTAAACGCAGTACGCATGTACGCATGGGTGACGTAGGAAATGAATATGTGATATGTCAAATAGATGTCAAAACTACTTATAGATGGCGGGTATAAGTATTTCCTTAGCTGTCGTTAAATAATTAGACTGGTAACAGGAAGAAGCGACTTATGTTCGAAACGTCTCTTACTGCGATTGTTTTGGCGTCAATCCACCCGCCAAGAGTGACGATTTAGGCGAATCTAAGCAAATAAATAAAATTGAAGTGGCCGTTTTTAATATCAAAATACAGCTTTTCACTAATGCATTTGAAAGTATTGTCGTGAAGCGACAATTAAAAGAGAAAGAACCTAACCTAAGAACAGCAAAACAACAAAAGTAGACCAAGAAAATAATATATTTAAAGTTTCAGAAAAGTATTTACAATTTTATAAAAAAATGAAATATGAAGATGATGGATGAAATGAGATTACAATTAGGTTTAAAAAAAAATAAAGGTAGGAGAATAGGACAATATAGTTTTATAGGGGAGCCTGGAGCCTCGCTGCTTTTGTAGAAATAGGCACACGCAGAGCTTGAGGTTTCTCAGCGGCGACGGCACGCAGCGCCTGGACTGGGCACACGCAGCGTCCGGATCCAGCGCACGTAGCGCCTGGGGTAGGTGCGCTCGGTACTTGGAGAAGTAGTCGCTGCGCCCAGAGGTAGCGCGGGCAGTAGGTGCGCTCGGCGCCTGGAGCAAGCAGTCGTAGCGTGCTCGAAGGTAGCGCGGGCAGTAGGTGCACCCGGCGCCTGGAGCAAGCAGTCGTAGAGCCCGGAGTAGTGTGCCCCGCGCTTGAAGCAGACTGCCGACGACTTCACGTGTAAATGGAGGCTTGCAGGATCCCGGGGCAAAGCGGCCCCGGGATAAGGCCTTTAGTAGATGTTTCTCGTTGGAGAACTGAAGCGAGACTGTCCTGTATTCACCAATTGTTTGGCTTTTATACCTTTTTAGAGAGAACGAAAAATTATTTAAATTAAAACGAAATTTATTGTAAATGACCTACAGCCAAAGAGTATTTATGTAGAAAGAACATCATACCAGAGACGAATTTGAATAAAAGTTACCATGACAACGGTATAAATAGTAGTTGTCATATTTACCAATTTTTGGTTTTTGGACTGTTATTAAGAAACTATTACATTTAAGTAAGAAACGAGATATTATTCATATAGGAAAAACTGATGCGCGACAGCGCGCCGAAGCCTGAAATTGTAGAGTTACAGAGAATTCGATAAAAGACCAAAAAAGGTAAGACTCCATTGACAGCTATTCTAAAAGTACTAAATAGTGTGAAAATACGCAGTAAAATGATATGTTATTGTGTAAAAACGTTACAGGATCCTATGGAAATAAAGGTGATGCTAAATATAAATGTAGAAAATCAAAAACAGAATGGAAAAATAGTATAAAGTGATGCAAAACATGAATGCAGAAAATCAAGAACAGAATGGAGAAATAGTGTACAATGAAATGAAAGTAGTATAGCACTACAGTATATACGGTAGTTTTAACAAAAAAAAAAAATTTTTAAATAAATTACTAATCACGATCAATTCCGCACGGACGATGTCGCGAGGAACAGCTGTGGATTATAATGACCATACTATGCCGCTGGTGATAAACTTGCTTTCACAAATTTAAATAAGCAATGACATTTATATTTAACATTCCAAAGTTTTTCAAATACTAATTTGCATTTAGGTTCGGTTTTTGCTATCTCTTGTGAACTACTGCGATTAAAGGTACCACCAAGAAGAATGAGAAATTTTCTCCTACATTAATTGTTTATGTAATAGATGCATATAAGTTATGTCGTAACTGCAGTTTTGTTAAATTTAATATTACCTGGAACTATAACATGTAATAATGTATCATAAAGATTTTTTTTTAATTAAATTTTTTACATAAACGTGAATTATGGGTGGGTCTTTTAATGCATTTATCCTTCAAGAAGCTAAGTTTTGAGATAGATTTATTATATTTATCGATGTGAGGCAGGAAAACCCATAATCTTTTACACGAAACAAAACTAATCTATTATGTACGTCTTCACCATTAAAATAGGTGTTTTGTTGTATTCTTTCTCAATGTCAGTTACTTCATTTGTTTCTTAGGATGTATGTTTTATTGTAATATCGACATACTTATCGTGTGATTTTTTCTTTTAATTCCCAACACGGAAAAAACTACGACTCAAACGGTGGCAATATCAGTTACGTATACGGACCTAACACTACTATCGAACGAATTATGTGATATTAGTCCAAACGGTTTCATTCGGAGAATTTCGAAGCCTATATTGAAAATTTATTCGTTTCAGAGTACGCACAAGCTAGCGACAGCTATTGATGTGTCAAAAATGTTAGATCATTTGTGGAAAAAGGTAAAATAAGAAAGCTTGACAAATGGGTACCTCAGGAACCGAGTGACGCACAGTTAACGACAGAGACGTTAGCAAAATTAACAGAGCCAAATGTAGGAAACTATCCTCATGCGCTATATTTTCCAGACCTTGCCTAACAGACTTCCACTTTTTTTCAAAGCAAAAAAAGCAAACATTTGGATTCCGCGAAAGCAACAACATCGGCTTTAAAGAGTTCATGTAAGAAAATCGTATCGTGCAGCGGAGTTTTAATGGAAAGGGCATTAAGAAGCTGCCCATGAAATAGCAATAATAGTTATTATTTTAAGCAAACGTTTTGATTAATTAAATTTTTTGTATTGATTTAAATTCAATATACATATACAAAAAGCAATTTTCTAGGTATACAACTAATACAGGTTAAATATTTTGTTATGAATTAACCATTTTTTTCAATCGCTTAATAAAGCATTTTATACATGATTGTCTGGAGCATAGCTAGACAAAAATATTGGCGGCCTCGCAAACTTGCCATAAAGACAACTGACCGTGGCTAAAAGCTACGGGCTACAGATTTACACCCGATGTGTGCAACGTCCAGCCCTATGTCAATCCGCTAATTAGATCGTGTTGTACAGAAACGTTTCGACCCACAAAAACGTAAAGTTATTTAGATTTGGAAGAAAAATGCATTTTTCTCGTGACAGAAGTACCATATACCATGTTAAGCATATTATCATGCCAAAGAAAATAGAATGTATGTTTTTGGATTACTTGTTATTTTTCAGAAGTATTTCACACACAATTGAAAAAAGAGCCTCTGGATAACTATTTTGGCCAGTTTGTGTGTCATTTAAAAGCAGAAGCTGACAGGAAATTACACACGCTTATTGCGGAAAGGAAAATTTTTTGCGTATGACACACTCCGTTAAAACACGCATCTATATTACGTTTCTCTGCAGATTCAGGTGTCATTGCATAGCTTCAGAGGGCTCAAGTTTTTCAACAGTATTATTAGCACACTAACTTTTAAAATGAGTATGTGCGGTGGAAGCTCGTGCGCAGACAACGCCTTTGAAAATTCCACTTGATGACATTATTAGACAACCGTCAACGACGTCTGTTCTCATACACAATCACGCATCTGCTTTAGCATTGTTATTGTTATTACCCTTTGCATGAATATTCTTTCGCTTAAATTTAATTTCCTCTATTATAATTAGTTTAGGAGTATCCTTTGTGTATGTTCGAGAGCGCGGAAATACTCGCGAGTAATCTCTCCTTAGGAACCTTGTAACATCACTCAAGCGTTCAAGCCAACCAATCCGCAAATAAAACATAACGACTTACTTACCAATTAATAATCAACTAAACCTTTTTGACCTTAAAAGGCTTCGTGGGATATGTTCGAAAAAGAATGTTGATTTAGTAAATACCAAATTTACATATTATGTATAGCATACATATCCCTATTGTGTCGTATTTCTATTGACTGAATAAGCAAAAATTAAGTAAGAAAATTTAGTTATAGTCACTAAAATATATAACAAAAATCAATTACCTAAACTATACTAATATAATAAAGCGGAAGAGTTTTTCTTTGTTGGCTTAAAAAGGCTAATCTCTGAAACTACCTGTACAGTTTGAAAAATTCTTGGAATAGCTTAGGCTATCTAGCAATAGGCTACACCTTTCAGATAGCCTTAAATATTTATGTTTGTTCAGCAAATCGAAAGAAAAAAGCGCTCCAGAAATGATTTATCCGCGTGCGCAAGTGCAATAGATGGTAATACGTAAATAAAATGTTCTACAATAGTATAGACCTTTACTTCATCTATTAAAAAGTCTGAGGCACCATATGCCTATTTCTTATACATGTCACAATTAGGCATTTGTGACAAAAATATTGCATATTAAAAAGTGATTAGGCATGATATATTGATCCTTCGAACGAACGAAAACCCAACGAACAAATTAAAACTACTACACCATCAAGACAATTTTATGGAGATAACATTTGCTCATTATAACATGGTATTTGGACGCGTAGGACAGTAAAAATTAAACCCTAGACTCGGCGCGCAAAGGATGCATAAACCTAGCCGACCAATTAGACCAAGAGGAACCATTAGTGTGTGCGAAGTATCATTACATGTACCACGTGCTCGGCGGCGAAGGAAAACATCGTGAGAAAATCTGCAAGCCTGAGTGAGCCTGAGACTTCGAAAATATTTTGAAAACTTTTATTGTGTATCGATTTTTGTTTAATGTCTTTAATTAATGTAATTAAAACAGGTAAAATACAATGCCTTTCCACCATAACAGCTTCGTTACAGATAACCATACATTAATTATTAGTACATAAACATTAGAACGTTGTAACTATCCATTTCGCTAAATCCCACAGTGTAAGTTGGAACGCAAGATTTATTGTACCACTTCGAAGTTATCCATTTACGTTCCTCAAGCGTTTAAGTATTTCAATTAGCGTTAATCTACTGGTTTGTAATGCAAAATTTTGAGAGGTCCTAATATTTTCTTTAAATATGATATCATATTACTTCGACAAAATCATCATCATCATTACAGTCATTCACAAGTCCACTGCTGAACATAGGCCTGCCCAAGGAATGCCACAAAGCACGGCCTTGAGCCACCTGCATCCATCGACTTCCTGCATGTCTTACCAGGTCGTCACTCCATCTCGTTTCCTATTCCTAACCTATTACACTTCGTCCGCCGGTACGAGGCCGCCACTCAAGAACGCTTTTCCTGCAACGGTTGTCGGTTCTTCGAGCTATATGGCCGGCCCACTGCCACTTCAGCTTACTAATCCGTTGGGCTCCGTTTGTCGGTTACTCTGGTTCTACTGCGGATATCCTCATTTCTAAGTTTATCACGCAGAGACACCCCGAGCATAGCCCTCTCCATAGCTCGCTGAGCGACCTTGAGCTTCCTCATACGGCCATCAGTGAAGTACCACGTATCAGATCCGTAAGTCATCACTGGCAACACGCACTGGTTGTACAATTTCGTTTTCAGGTTTTGAGGTATGTCTAACGAGAAGATGTGTCGTAGTTTCCCGAACGCTGCCCAGGCGAGTTCAATCCATCGATTGACCTCTCGGTCGAAGTTGGACTTACCTCGTCGGACTATTTGTCCCAGGTAAACATACTCGTCAACAACTTCAAGCTTTGTGCTCCCAACAACTACCGGCATATATGTGACATGAACGTTAAACATGATTTTTGTTTTGTCCATGTTCATCTTAAGACCTATCCGTTGGGAGACACTATTGAAGTAATTGAGCATAGTGCTTAGATCCTCCAGCGATTCTGCCATAAGGACTATGTCGTCGGTAAATCAAAGGTGAGTGATGTACTCGCCATTGATGTTGATACCGCATCCTTTCCAGAAAATAGATGAAATAGGCTAAATAAATAATATAATAATTAAAAACAAGATCGTAGTAATTGATAATGATGCAGACAATGATGTTCTCCCAACTGATTTTATCCACGGCGATACTTCCGCAAACTGTCAAAAGCTATGATTATCTAACTGACAGGGACACAACATAATCGCATCTAAAACCAAAATTTGGTAATTTTTATGTTTTTGTACAAATATTAAAGTTTCTAGTAGGGATTTAAACCAGTACATTACCCAAATACATTTTAATTCGTAAATTTTTGTACAACTAATCTAAAACGCTTAACTCCCAATGTCTACATATAAGTACACTATTCTAAACAAAATACTCCTTACGTAACTTGTTTAGAAAGTACTAAGAGCAAGTAATTGCGAAAGGTCCTTTCAACGATAATTGAACCTTCTTCAGTTGTGGGATATGTAATTAACACTCATCTGTAAACATTAATATAAATAGTAGTTAATTAATGAAAAATATATTTTTTTATTTAATAAAATAAATAAATTACAGCAGCACGACGGCTGACTGCCGGTCTCATAACCTTTTTAATGAATGTAAGATGAGGTTTGTGCTAACAACCGGACTACCTTAAGCTGTAGTAACAACGTGTGCATAAAAAATATAGTAATATTTTTACGTTTCAACGAAAATAATTTATTAGTTCACTCAGCTTTCACACATTTGTATGCCGCTGCCATGACTGGTTCCATCTTTTACAGGCCTAGTGGGAGGCCTATTTACAGCAATAAGCTTGTGAAGGTTGAAGTAATTGAATAAAATAAATTATCATCACTACATCATCACAGCCTATCAAAATTCATATCGTGTGGTAAATTGCTACGCGACACGCGACTGACACTGTAATTATATTTATTCCACAGTAGAGGGTCATAAGAGCAATCTATGATTTAATACCTAAAAAGTTGCTCAGATAAAAATTTTTAAGAAATTTATATATTAACGTTGATCTCTCAAAATATTAATAAAAAATGTAGTGAATATCCATTCGGCAAATACTAGAAACTGACACAATCTAGTAGTACCAGTCACTGGACTCCATCGTGTCAATAATTTATTCTTGGGACGATGTATACGCTTTTACAACAAAATCTCAGAAAATATAAAAATTTGACCTCCTCAAAGTTCAAAAACTTTATTAAACAAAGTTTATATAAAAAGGGTTACTATGATATTCAAGATTCTGATTCTGGGAATGAGGTGATAGCTATCAAGCTATTTATTATTAGTTTTGTGTTGTTAATTGTGTAACCTACATGCTTGTAAGCTGTCATAATTTTTCTTAAAAGTCCCACTGGATTTTTTCTCTTATTTTGGATTTTTCTGAAAATTTACTGTAAATTATCAAAAGGTTTATTTTCAAGAAGTATTATTCATTATTTATATTGAATAAAAAAGTTTTTTGTTTTGTTTCGGATCTATTTATTATATATATATATATAAAATATGGTAAATTTATTTCTGTGTTACTTAAAAGTTGACGAGACTTTTAAGTAAACTAAGGCTCATGACCTCAATTTTATTGAACCATACCCTCGAGGTATGTTAAATCTACTGAAATTGATCTAGTAGCTAATTTTTAACAACATTAATCGATTATATCCATTCCCGTACCAAAATTAAATGAGCCTTGAACACTTTGATGAGCAGTAATCTCTACATCTCTACCATTGTGTAAAAAGTATAGAAAATATCGCAGGATTATTTCCAGTACAAGAGATAGGAACGCAATTTTTTTCGATTAACTTATGGGCAATTAACAGTATACTGAACAACGATGAGAATTTAATTTTAGATTTTACAGAGTTAAGGTGTGCTAATGCATTTAAAGCGATCAAAAAATTCGTACACAATTAACAAAAGCTATCGATTTAAAAAAATACGCGATATAATTCGTAAATTGAATTAATTTCTAAATATGAGATATGATGTTTTGAATATATTAGTCCTATCTCATTATGTGCAGTTAAAGTATCAATTAGCTCAGTAATATTTTAACGTCGATATTTTCTGATTTCCATGTAGCGACTTGTAATAAAATGATCAGTTTCCCTTTCCGGACGCTTTTAAACCTTTTACAAAAACACAAGTATTTTGATAACTCTTTATTTTTCATTTTACATTCAGTTAAATTGTAATATATATGTTTATTTTAGTAGAAAAATTAATGTATGTACTAAGACATATGCAGTTTAGGAGTAAAATATAGTTGTATTCATTTTAATATGTAAGTTTTTATAATGATTTCTTATATTAACCCGAAGACCACACATTAAATGAAACTAATTATTACGGATTTTGTCGCTTTTAATTTAACTTTTTAATTCCTGACGTTTCGGGTGCTTTATTGCACCCATGGTCACGGGACTACTAACGTGTTTGACGTCCTGATGTCATAGTTAGCCCAGCTATTATCAGTTTTTGAATATTAATTTTTGGTCCGATCTACGCAGAAAGAGCTTACGGTATCTTGAAGTCTTGCAGTGGTATGCTTGGGTTTCGATTTAATTTTATTAATTATAGGAACCCAAGCAGGTGGCAGCACCCATCTATCTTCTCTATTGAAATTAGGATGTTTTTTAATTACAATTGCCTCGCGAATCATCCTTGTTACGAATCGGTGTTCTTTTGCGAGGATTCGTGGTCTTTCAAATCTAATGTAACCAGTACGGACTGGTAATAGCCGATAAAATCAGATGATTAAAAGATTTCTAGACCAATCGCGCATGACATAACATATCTTTAAATTTCTTGAAGAAATGCAGAGTATGCCATAATCTCATTCCAAAATATCAACAAAAAAAGACATTCGAGAAAGCGCTATGACCTTAAATGAGGCAAGTAAAAAGTTGTTACGAACGAAGATTCAGTTAAAACAGTTCAATCTACAATTCATAAATAATACCACAGACAATTTATCCAGTGAGTTAAAACAGTTTTAATGGCATTTGATTCTAATAATTGCATTGAAACTTAAACAAACGCGAAACATCGAAATATAATGAATGGAAAAATAAACAAAATAGAAAAATACCAAAAATTAACAATAAAATCAAATGTCAAACATCAATGTCAACGTAAAAACGAAATACAACCGTTGACGACGCAAAAGACGCAAACAATAAACAACGCAAATACAAAAGTGTCAAAACAAACACTGGACGAACCTACAATAAAAGTATTGTCGAAGGGCTTGAATTTTGTAATAACACCGCAAAAAATCCCGTACGAAGAAATTATCTGCAGTGTCGTTTTAAGAATAATATCGGTAAGGAAGATTTAGAAGCCATACATCAAGACATTTCGTCCTTGTTACGTCGAAGTTCAGCACCGAAACTAAATCTCCCTAAAGACGAGGTTAATGCGTTGTACAACTTACACAACAGATCAGAGCTCACGATTCTCCACGTGGATAAAGGAAATTTTAGAGAAATAATAGACACGTCAGAGTATTTTTTTCAAAATAAAACAACTTTATCGGACGTAAGTACATACAAAATGGTCAAAATAGACACAAAATCTCATACACTTAAAACAACAACGACTTAATAAAGAAATAATCTGAAAAATTAAATCTCGACTCGACTTAAATTCAACAATAACTTCATGTGCCAAACTACCGAGGCTGTATGGGTTATCGAAAGTACACAAAACTCCACTACGTCTCATAGTAAGCCAAATTGATTCACCAACTTATAAGTTGGCTAACACTTGGCAAACATATTGTCAACACTGAGAGGATATACCAGAGTAGACACAAAGGATTCCTATCATTTTGTAAAAGACCTACATCTCGCTGACAATGAAACTATGGTCTGTTTTGATATTCAGTCACTGTTCACATGCTTACCTATTTAAACTTCATCTCAATTGTAACACGCCTACATAATATGCAGTATTACTGAAACACTGTCTCACATCTGGCTATCTATTGGGAAGAGTTCTACAAGTAAGTACACATATTCACGGAGGACTTTGAGACTTACTTATTGCAGTTAAAAACGGAAAGCAGTGAGTATAAAAGATAAAGACATTATAAGTATGACACAAAAAAAAGAAATACTTGGTTTTCGTCACACGTGTTTGTTTCACAATATTAATAAAGCGATGGATGCCAAGTAACTAAGGCTTTATGAAACTTTTCCCTAGGCCACTCATGCGAAGATTTCTTGTATACAAACTGCGTTAAGTTTAATTCAGTTAGTGCCTAGTAGAGTGTAGTCACACAAATCAATCAGTATGCGGGACCGTTTATTGAGCAGTGAACAACACAGGCGAAACTGTAACATAGGCGTGGAATAAGAGCAACCACTTCAAAGTTGAAGGCTTTAAATATGAGGACTCTATTAATATACGACAAAATATATCAAAGCCCAATATGAGAAAGTAAAATTAACTAAAACTATAGGCGTCCATTTCTGAGAGACTTATGGAGCAAATTAGTCCGGCGCGCTCCAATGCTTGTTCGCACACTTTCATGTCCTGGAAATATTTTTTTCAGGTAGACACATTTGCTTTATAGAAAACCGCTCAAAATACTTTACCTTACTTCGATATAATAAAAGTAAGTTCAAATTTTGCAAATGGAACTCTTTGTCAATATTTTTCTGTATGTATTTTATTAATTTGTCATTTGTTTACTATTTGGCGGCAAATTAAATATTGTCTGTGTCACGTCAGCATGAATTTAACGCGAGCAAAGAAGCATATCCAGTTTTGACCTGAAAATTTTCTAACGCGTCTAGAGATGCAAAATATCTTATAAATTTGCATTTTTTTTTTTGCTTATTTCGTATCGCATAATTGAATTCTCAAACAAAGCTAGAAAAAAAGGAATGTTAACATGTTTATAATTCTCAATAGACTTTTGGAGACGGAACAATGGCGCAAAGGCCCAGAAGCCATTCCAAAAATATAAAAATAAAGAATGAAAAAGGAATGACAGGCATTCATTTGTTTGACGTTTTGCTGTCGTTCGTTTGCTCTCGCTACGTATTACGTATTGTACTGTGGAGAGGCAACTTTGTATGAAAGCTGAAAAATCTGCACACAATCATGATTTTGTCAATGTTTGTGTTGGGCTTGTTAAAATAAAGCGAGAAAAAATATCGCTGTTTCTTTCCTTTATGTTGTTTTAGATTGCCACTTTAAAAGTTAAATACACAATATTCATATTATATCGAAAGAAACTAAAAATGTTGATTAGTGTTAGACTTTTTTTGATTTGCTCTTTGAAGTATAATTACATACATATTACTAAGAGATTTTCACAATTTAATTCATTAAAATTAAATTATTTAATATTAGCAGCATTCTATCAAGAGAAGCCATGAATTAAAAGAAGAAGAAAATGACATTTATTTGTCAACGTCTTTCATATTGATAATATTTTCTGAAATTGATTAAAATTTATTTAATAGGTTTAGATTTTAGTATTTGTTATTGCTTTTTGTTCCAATTCAGTTATTATCGGTTCAGAATACTTCATTTTCGTTTGTAGTCGTTTCTTAGCGATTGTGTCTGTAATTATTTTTTATGAGATGTTGACTCTAAGAGATATTGACTATAAATTTATTATTAAAATTTTTTATTCACGATGTGTGATCAGAATCGAAAGTAAATTAAGCGTTGTGTAAACAAAAAACACAAAATCATCTAATTACTTTCTGTAGGTTTCATACAATTGTAGAAGAAAAACTTTTAACAATATTGTGGTAAGTCTTTAAGCATTTTAAATGTATTGATTGTTATTTGTAGGGATTATTACTATATTAACTCGAATTTTATCTGTTTCAGATCATGTATTTGGGCTGAGTTAAGTTTTCACCATGAGCATTTTGCTGATTTAAATTTACGTTAATGTTCTGTGAAGAATAACTCTCTGACAATAACATGTGTTATACATCAGTAACCAGCGTGGAAATATTATGTACAAAAACAATAAAAAACATCAATAATAATGTGTCGTTTATAAAACAACCTGTCTTTCAGAAATAAAATTACATAACTATACTTCTAACTCTACTAATCTAAAGTATATTAGGGTAATTTTGGTGCAACCTCTCAAAAATATGGGAATTTACCCCATAGGTTTGTGAGGCTTGAGCCAAAATTACTCAAATAAGCCTTAAATAAAAAGTTTAAAGTTACAGAATACAAAGGTTTGAAATTCCCGCTAAAAAGTTTTATATGGGCATCCACCGTAGCGCTTTTCGTGTACACTCGTAAACACGTGTTTCCGTTTTTTAGTATGAAGTTGGCGTCCTTCTCTTGGTAGAGAGTAATTGTGTTCTGTGGTACTGTGCTATTTTGGATTTTCTGATAACCTTACAACTTTTGCATTTTCCACGACTTTGATACCTTTTACTTACGATTACTTTGGCATGTGTTATACAGATACCGGTTTAGTACTTATTGATTAGGATCAAAGACGTTATCGCTCTTGTTGGAAAGAGTTATGGAGCCGTCTACGATATTGCTGTGTACAAACTGCAACATATTATGTGTTAAATACGCTTCAGCGTTATCGAACCTTTCAGCTTGATAGCAGAGTCATCTCGCTAATTAGCACTTGGATATCTCCAGTAATAGTAAGTGTTATAAAGTACCTAACGATTTAGTATCCAGTTAACAGACGTATATGTAAAAATCTACCTTTTTATACGTGGATTTACGTGATGGAGACATGCTGTATCTAGATTAGTAGTATAGTTGTAGCACCAATTTTTCGATTTTACTGTGGAAGGACCACGCTCTGACAGAATACTAGCATAAAATAGCAGCTTAACACGGTGCTGTTTCCTATGGTGAGTATACAGAACCGGAGATCCTTTTTACTGGAAAAGAGGCATTCCATCTTAGTCCTCACGGTTGACAATGCATCTTCATTTTGATTCTTTATTGAAGATAGATGTAGATGTCTATGGGCCACCTCAACCACTTAACACCATGTGGACTGTGTGCTCATTTGTTACACTATACTATAAAAAAATCTATTCACCTACCCAGTCAACAGATAAACAGATGAATAATTTATAAAAAGGATTAATATTCACAGAAGTGTGTTATATTTTTTCAAATTAAATCAAAGTATGTCGAGGCACATCACACTCCAAGAGTAGGTTGGCCAGTATTTTGACATCAGACTTTAGGAGTGGAATAAACTGACAGGTGGTAGAGATAGGTGAATGTGTTAGTGATTTTCCCCATTTTTAGCTAAAGTGTTCTTTTAGATAGTTCTCTAAATAAAAGCAAGTAAAAATATAAATTAAATATAATTATTTCTATTTTATGCTTTAAAATCTCATAATTACTTTGTTTTTCAGATAACTGAAGAAGATAACATTTGTAAAGCGTGCTTTGATGTATCCATGCTGACTATTAATGCTCAGATTTATGGAAAAAATTAGTGTGATCCATCTGCTTACATCTTGCTGTGGTTATACTCAATGGACGAGAAGGCATTATAGAGTATTGCTGCAACTGCATTATAGACCGTCGCATTGTAGGTTGTTGCGCGCTTGTTATGACGTTAGTGTGGTATTTAGGTTAGGCCAGGCAAGAAATCAACATTGTGCCTCCAGCGGCATTTGTAGATGAAGTGGTTGTACGAGAAGACATTGAATAATTAATAATAAATCAAATCCTATTTTTAATTTCCCTGTCCTTCCTAAGAAATATGTAGGTAGGTAGTTCCTTTCGTCATTTATTTATGTCGTGATGGCACAGAAGTTACACCTCTGTGAGTTCAAATCCGGGCAACTACCAATGTGTGTTTTTCAATGCGTAGGTATAATAAATAAAATTCTGAAATCGCCAACCCATCTTGACCAAGCATGGTGATTAATGCTCCTGCCGTCTGCTATACGACAAGAGGCCTTTGCATAGCAGTGGGGCAGTATTATGCTGGTATTAGGTATTAATTACTAGTTCTTGTTTGTTTATCAGACCTAGAGTTCGATGTTAAAAAGCTTCAACATTCAAGCCAACTTCTGGAGTGTAGTCCATATGTACGAGATTTTATACGATAATTTAATGAATTATATGATTTGATGATGATATTTCATTGAAAAGAGATTTATTTCTGAGTGGTTGTAAGTCTATCAGCGATTAAGAAACAATTTTATTATAATTATCGTGTAGTTTTTGAGCTTATGACAGCTGTCAGATAAGGTCTGACAGCTGTCATAACCCCAAAAACTTATTTACTTAATAGCATTTTTCCCTGGCCTTTAAATAAAAAGATGATAAGTTATTATGTTATTATAAATAATAATTGTTATTATACAACACTAGTTGTAGGAAGACGCGACCTACAAAACGAATCAAGTGACAGGTCAATCAATGTATGGAAAGTGGGCATGATTCTTTTCGTACAATAATTTTTTTATGACGTTCGATATCATTTAATTCACCAAGAAAGTTATAATAGACTTCGATTGGCCTTTTACGATAAAGCCCCATCTCGTGTCACTGTTTACAACTGGTTTAATGAGTAAAAACGTGGTCGCACTAATCTCACCGATGATCTGCGAGAGGGACAGCCTTCTATGGTGACGACTGAGGATAATATCAGTGTTCTGCGGCGTGTGATAGAGACTGACAAAAGAGTGACTTATCAGCAGATTCGGACAAGTTTAGGCATCGTTATGAGTGAAGTGCACAAAATCCTCCATGAACATTTAGCGGTCAGGAAGCTTTGTGCCCGGTAGGTACCTCATAATTTGACAGAGGCCCAAAAATTCCGTCGTATAGATTGGTGTCGTGAAATGGCTCAAAGATTTAACGGAGGTGATTGATATGCTGTGTGCGACATACCTACGGGTGACGAAAACTAGATTTATTCTTATGATTCTGAAACTAAGAAACTGTCTGCTGTCTGGGTGTTTCCTCCCGAGGAGTTGCCAACTAAAGTGAAGAGAGACCGAATCGTTGGAAAAAAGATGGTAACCTCGTTCTTCGGAAGGACAGATCATTACGCATCAATTGTTTTAGAGAATCAAAAAACAGTTACTGCAGAGTGGTACACTAACAATTGTTTGCCACTTGTATTGGAAAAATTTCGGAAGAAACGACCTCCCAATGGGATCCTCTTTCACCACAACGACCCCTCGTTGCACACCGCCAAGCAAACAATCGACTACTTGGAGACGTCAGACGTGGAATTAATGGGTCACCTGCCCTTTAGCCTTGACCTAACACATAGCATTTTTTTTCGAAAATAAAAGAAAACTTCGAGGAAAACGGTTTATGGACGCCAAGAAAGCAGTGGCTGCGTTTCAAAATGCCTTCGAAGATACCCCTAAGGACGAGTGGGCATAGTGCTTTTCTCAGTAGTTCCATCGGATGCAGCGATGTACTGATATAAATGGACACTATTATAAAAATATATAATAAATCTTATAACTTGCGAGTTTGTTCAGTTTTTGATTTTCTAAGAACTTTCAGTGTCGTCCTCGTACAAGACAACGTATGTCAATACTATTTAGCATTAATGATTAATGAGCCAGTGATGGAAAATCATTGACAATAATTTCCCTAAAATAATAAAAGGGTAATTACTTGCATGTCATAGATTTACTCACATAATATATATGACATTAAATTACAAAAACTCTTACTGATATTAATTTATTTATTATTAGACATGCTTACAAGCTAACAGATGATAGCATCCAACACGCTTGTAACATTAGATACATTAAATTAACATTAAATCAATTTTAAGTCATAATCTTAAAATCTAAAAGCATAACATTAAATTACAAAATAAATTACCTACATTAAATTAATATATATATATATATATATATATATATATATTAATTTAATATATATATATATATATATATATATATCCAACATTAATAATTAATATAACTGTCTCTAATTAAAGAAATTAAAAAAATAAAATGAAACAAAATTAGTCAAATTAATATTACACATCATTAAATTAGTAAATAAAATAAAATCAATGTCTGGGTTAAAAAATTATACAACGTCAGTTAGGATATATCTTAATTTACTAATAAGTTTCGTCAATCCATCAGCAAATAAGCCCAGATCATCGTACTGAGCAAGTATGTCACCAATCATTCGTAGTGCGCGGAAAGTGGGCGCGATATAATGATATGACTCTGGCAGGTCTCATTACCGATGCGCTTACAGCAGCGCCGCGGGAGAAAATAATTTACTGTGTAAAATAAGCTCGACAAACTGGCACATACTGTTCACTTGATCATGAATAATATAATGGCTCATAACCAGTAAAAAGGGTCTTCACTTCACTACCCCCTCACTTCGAAAAAAGCAGTATTAATCAAAAGTACAAAACTTTAGTTATAACATGGTTTTACCCCGGTCGAGCTGATCCATTCATGCTACAATCATAATATTTTATCTGCAGCGAATCTCTACCGTGTTAAAAATACCGGTTTGACCGCAAATGTAAAAGAGTAGATCTCCCAAATATCAAACAAATATTCCTGGAAAGAGGCAAAAGTTTTCTCTGGATAGTACTTAGCTTGTGTATGTAAGTATGTATGAGCTCTTTGAAAACAGTGTCCCAGTTCTGCAGCAAAATAAAGTGTTTACTAAATTCCACTGGATGAGATCAGAAATAAAATAATTGTTGTCTAGCTTTCTAACAGTTCACCTCTCGTTGCTGAATATAAGTAATGAACGCGACAATGGCAATTCTAATTTCGAAACATTTTAACATTTTTTTAGCAAATTATGAAGTGACTTCTGCGTAGAATAAATTATAGTGTCAAAATTCCGAGGCAAATGCAGAGACATTTTCAATCGGCCTGCGAGTGATGTAAACCTATTGAAGCAGGCTTAGCCTCGGACATCAATGGAAAGCTTTCGGCATGATTTATGACGTACCAGCACGTTGTGTCTATTGAGCGTAGAATGGAACAGCATATTAGTCAGAATTAACATGCTTTTACCAGTCAATGTCAATTTTTAATTTACACATATTTATATATGAAAAAAATAATTCCTGAATTATTTGTAGGATTCTCGTACGAAGAACGGAACGATGTTTTTTGTTATGTAGCAATTCTTCATATTTTTGTAATCTACTTCCCTATATTTCTTTATTACTTTGATATATATTATATTTGATACTTTGATGGAGGTAATTGTTTGAAATTGCTAACCGTGGCTGGAGCTATTGTGTGGCATTATTAATTGTACAGTGCTTTTATTGTACGATAAGGGTGACATACGAGTAAAGAGTCCAACTTATGATAAGTAGTTGCTGTGGGCCACAGACATCCGCATCTATACTCGATTATGAATCACAATAAAGATGTTTTGTCACCCGTGAAAACTAAGATAGAATGCCTTGTTTCCAGTAAAAAGAGTCTCTACACTAACCATCAGAAACACAGCAGCTTTAAGCTGATATTTTTCGCTGGTATTCTGTGAGAGCTTGGTCTCATCTACAATACAATACTACTAATATAGCTGCAGCATAGCTCTACCACGTAAAAATAGTAAGTTAGTGTGCAATAAGTGTAAATTATTACACATAATCAATTCAATTTATTTTATTTGCGTGTCATTTAAAACAGGCACCTAACACTATTCCGTTGGATACAAATCCTTCCCAGGTGAAAGAAATGCTTTGCTTAATTTTACAAGGATAAGGTGTTAAGGAAATATTCTCTGAAATATACTCAAAAAATACTTATAGCTGGACGATTAAGACACTCGCTAATACTCCTTTCCGTGTAGAGTCATTCGGGGTAACTGAGCGCAGTGGGTAAGTGAGCGCAGTGAGTGTATCTCCCGAACGGGGAACGGGGGGGAGGTTTTTGTTTAGGTCGAAAAGTGACGCCAGAGTGCCCTGCTAGACGCCACTAGTTTCTGTGGCGGAGATTGATGAATAACTTTTTTTTTTCATAAAAAACAGTATATGGTGTATAAATTCGTAGTTTTTTGTTTAATGGAAAACAATGTATCATCTATGTTATCGATTTCACAACGGTAAGTTGTATTTTCTTTGAATAATAATATGTTTACGCTACATTTATATACAAAAAATCATGTTATATTTGTTTTCAATTTATTTTATGAGCTTTCATTTGCAATTTGGTGTCCTGGGGCAAGTGTGCGCGGGTAAGTGTGCGCATGCGTACACTTGCCCCTTCGGTGTTATTTTCGTTCGTGTATTATTTTTATCAAAAAGTAAGGTTTACTAAACACTCTTTTCTTTTATTTTCTCAGTGTCTCATCACCATGCCGCGAAATCATATAAGAAAAAGATCCGAACTTGCATCGGTAACTGAAGAACAAAGCTAAAGCTAAAGCTCTAAAGCACTCATTGAGCATGAGCAAAAGAGCTGCTGCAAGTGCCATTGGTATTAGTGAGTCTTGTATTCGAAATCGACATAAGAAAGTTTTCTATGGCCTTGACCTCTACAACTGTAGAATACATTTATCCTCTATGTAAGCAAAAATATACAGAGCCAAATACTGAAACATGGAGTCAGTGCATGTATTGCAAAGACTGGTGACATGAGGATGTCATCTGATAAGGATGCACTGCATAATATGAGAGAGGTGTTTTTGTTTGTGTTAGTTGTATTGATGTTTTATAAATTAATATTGTTTCTAATGCATGAGATAATCCTAACTAAAATATGTTGATCTCTAAATATTGATAATTAAAAATTTCTATTATTTAATTTTTAATTGCAATCCAAATGTTAAGTTTATTTTATTTAAAGAGGAAATTGTTATTTTTAAGCGAAGACTGACAACTAATATTAATAATTTTCTAAGTGGCATTACAATAAAGAACCTTTATTCTTGAATATTGTGTAATTTTTGATTTTTTTTTTAATTTTTATTCAATATACATTACATGTGTAATTGTTATTGAAAGTCATTTTTTACTTTACCACTGGTTCGAAAAAAAACCCTCTGTCCTGGGAAGAACCAGCAAGAAACCCAGCGGGACAATTTTTTTAAAATAAATTTTACAATATAAATGATTACGAACTATTTACAAAATTTATTTTAGAAACTGCTTGGAAGCGACCACCTCATTCCCAGGGGTTATTATCAACCATGTATTCATTTATACTATAATAACCCTTTTTATACAGTTTCAGCTTAATAAAACATTTAAACTTGGTAATAGAGAGAACCTGTACACTTTCCGGGACCTTGTTGTAATAGCGTATACATTGCCCCAAGAATGAATTACTGACTCTGTGGAGTCGAGAAACTGGCATCACTAGCTTGTGTTTGTTCCTAGTGTTTACAGAATGTATATCACTTTTTTTACTAAAACTATCTTTGTTTTTGTGAACATACATTAAATTTTCGTAAATATACTGAGAGGCCAAAGTTAATATATTAATTTCTTTAAATTTATCTCTAAGAGACTCTCTCGGTTTTAAATTGTAAATAGCTCTAATGGCCCTCTTCTGTAAAACAAAAATAGTTTCTGAATCAGCCGCATTTCCCCATAGCAAAATCCCATAAGACATTATGCTATGGAAATAACTAAAATAAACTAATCTAGCTGTCTCGACACTAGTGAGACCTCTAATCTTTTTTACAGCATAGGCTGCAGAACTTAGTCTGCTTGCTAATTTGGATATATGGGGGCCCCACTGAAGCTTTGCGTCAAGAGTGATGCCAAGAAAAACAGTAGATACAACAGGGCTCAATTCCTCCCCATTTAAAAACACATTGGTATTCAGATTTTTAACATTCGTTGTTGTAAATTTAACACAATTAGTTTTATTTCCGTTCAAATGCAGATTATTAACGTTAAACCAATGCACTAATTTTGATATAGCATTATTCACTTTGTCACATTCAAATGATTGACGTTTAAGTTTAAAAATCAAGGAAGTATCATCAGCAAATAATACTATATCATGACTATCCCCTACAAGGTGAGGTAAGTCATTAATATACACCAGAAACAGGAATGGGCCGAGAATCGAGCCCTGAGGAACACCCATTAGTACAGGTGACCCGGAAGAACTTTTACCATTGATAATAACCTTCTGCTTTCTATTACTTAAATATGAAATAATAAGTTTAAGCGCTGTGTTCTTGACACCATAGTACTGTAGCTTCCTGATTAATGTCTCATGGTGAACACAGTCGAAGGCCTTGGAAAGGTCACAAAATATACCCAAAGCATCCTCTGAATTCTCCCATGCACAAAAAATATGTTTAATAAGCTCAACTCCAGCGTCAGTTGTCGAGCGACCCCTTGTAAAACCGAATTGATTTTTATGTAGCAATTTATTAATATTAAAAAAAACTTAACATCTGATCTAAAATATTTTTTTCAAAAATTTTACTTAATGTTGGTAGTACAGAAATTGGTCTAAAATTGGCGGGGTCTATTGTACTACCAGATTTAAATATAGGTATGACTTTACTATGTTTCATTAAATCAGGAAACACACCAGATTCGACGCTTATATTAAATATAGTGGCTAGATAAGGTGCTAATATATCTATTATAGATAAAATAACTTTAACGGAAATCCCCCATAAATCTGCCGTTTTCTTAACATCAATAGCTTTAAAATATTTAACGATATCTTTTGGCAGTACTCTATGGAATTTAAAAGTATTAGAACAAGCCTTTACATTTTGTTTGAGCAATGATTCGGCGACAGTAGGAGAAGAATTTAATGATTTTGTTGTCAAAAAAGGAACATCAGTAAAATGTTTCTCAAAAGCCATAGCAACTTCTTGATCAGATCGCGTTAAATTATTGTTAATATTCAATTGAAAATCCGAGTTGCGCGGTTTGACCTTGCCCGTTTCACTATTTATTATTCTCCAGGTCATTTTAATTTTGTCGGATGCAGTTTTAATTTTGTTGCTTAAATGTAAAGCCTTAGCAGTGGAGCACACTTTTTTAAATATTTTAGAATATGTTTTTACATAATCTCTAAATATAACACTACTATTATATGATCTTTCATCATAAAGCTCGTATAACCTTCGCCTACTTTTATAAATTCCTACTGTCGCCCATTCATTTAATAATTTGCGACTGTTAAAAGAGAAAGTTTTAGAAGTAAATATTCTACTAAATTCACAACTTATAATTTTAAATAATGTAGCATACATATAATTAGCACTATTTTTAAACGAAAGTGATGGAAGTCTTTTTATTACATTACTTCTAAACCTCTCCAAGCGATGTTCATTTATTGGAACAAACACAACTTTCTTATTTTTCTGTGTTTTGTGTATGTAAGATAGTGATACCAACTGTCCACAGTGATCTGAACTTAAATTTTGAATAATTGATTTATGCAAGGGCTTAACATCTGTAAAAATGTTATCTATACAGGTCGCACTCGGCCCAGCAATACGTGTTGGTTCTAAGAATAAATTTACAAGATTATATGATTTAAACAATGAGCTAAACTTAATACTAATGGAAGAAGTTTCAAGGAGATTGATATTAAAGTCTCCACATATTACAACAGACTTGTTCTGTTTGCTAAGTTTGAGTAAAACTTCTTCCACAATCCTTTCAAAATGGTCATAAGTAGCACATGGGGGTCTGTAAACACCTACAACAATGAGGTGCTCGAGCTCGACACAAGCCATTTCTACAGTTCGTTCAACAGAGAGGCTCACAATATCCTTACGTTCTTTATATAATAATGATTTATCTGCTAATATTAAGGAGCCACCACGTAAACTTTTTTCTCTATTGAAGGAACTGACCACCTGGTGATTTCTGAAATTAAACATGAAATTATAATCTTTTAGCCAATGTTCAGTAATACAAAGGATGTGTATATTGTTACTATTTAAAAACAATTCAACTTCCAATTCTTTGCCCAACATGCCTTGTATATTTTGGTGCACCAGGTGTAAACAATTTTTATTACTTATTTGTGGGCTGTATTCAAAATTAATTAAACTCTTATTATTGCTAGAGATTGCCTCTATTGTCTCATTCACTAATTTAAATTAGTTGGAACTGATTCCAAATTAAATGTCAAATGATTATGCTCAATAAAAGCAGTCTTGGTAGCCAAAAACTTGGCTGAGTTAAAAAGTAAATAATAAGATAGCACATTTGCTATCAGTCTTAAATTATATTTGGATAGGTAATACCTATCTTTTGTCCAAAACTTTTTTATTAAATTATTTATGTCAATAACATGAAATTTATGATTATTATCATTACAATTATATGTCAAATTTAAATTATTATTAAATATTAAATTATGCATTTGTATATTTAAATTATGTCTTAAATTATTTTCCTGTGGCAATCCCTGTATATAAGGCAGTGTAAACAAGACAATTTTGTGTACATTTAAGTTATTAAGTTGTTCAATATATCTTAATAACTGTTTGTTGTTTACACTGCCTCTTCTACCAACAATAATTATTATTGTACTATTTGGGCAAAATTTAGTAACAATAATTTTATTTAGGATGTCACTAAAAGATGCTCCAGGCATGCAGCAATTTGTAACTTTTTGTCCCTTTAAAGAGTTATTTAAAGTTATGCCTAGATTTTTTCCCATGTCATCGCTATAAACAATTATATTATTTTTAGTAATATTTGAGTTATTTATTATTTTAATATCCTCTGCTATGGCACTGTTATAGAGTTTTGGTGGTGGTATAATATTATCAGCACACACTGACTCTGAAGAATCTGGTATTGAGCGCTGACACTCACATTGATATTTAACTAAGGAGTCAAACCGCTCATCATTATATTTACAAGTCTTTACCAGATTATCCATAGCCAATATGTGTTCTTTTATTTCATTTTGGGCTGATTTATATTTATTGGACACAGTTTGAAGGGAGTTCATAAGTGATAATATTTCTGATTTAAGGCACTCTACTTCAGTCTCATAACATTTTTTTATGTTATCCACCTCAATTGAATACAAATTAAGTTCACATAACAATGCTTGCTTTTCTTTACATACATTAACATAATTTTTGGTATTAATCTTATTTCTTATTAATTTTTGTACTTTCCTTAAGTATTTATTAACTTTTATATACTTCTTCAATTTGGTTTTACTGCAATTAATCCTTACTGTGTTTCCTGAAGTGGAAGAGTCGTCACCAGTCAAGTCTATTGTTGCAGATTGCTGTAACATTCTTGAAGTATCACATTGCACAAGCTCGGAGAACAGGCTTTGAGTCTGGGAGGCTTTAAGGTTATCTATATATGTTTTAAATTGTGTTATTTGCTCATTAGCCTCATTCAACTGTAACTTCAATGCAGCAATTAACCTGAGAGCTTCCTCATATTCCTTGCTGCATTGGTCAAACTCATTAACCGTTTCCTGTAGCTGATCTCTTTCTTTTATAACACTTGTGTATTCTGTATGTAACTTAACCATATCACATTTCAACTGTGTATTTTTGGCAATTTTGCTAACTATTTCCCTTTCATTATCATCCCTTTCCTTAAGCAACAGTTCACACTGCTCCCTGGACGCCTTAAGTTCTTGGAGCGCAAGCTGGAGTTGGTTCTCCATCTGGCGCGTCTTGGCGTTGCGAGTATTCATTTTACTATTTATTATAAATAATAAAAGAAAACAAAGATCGAAAACAGAAGGAGCAGAGTAAGCTAATGTAAAGTTGTTATTGTTTTTTTTTTCAATTTACAAGTCTCAAATCAAATTATCGTTAAAACAATTCGAAAAGAAACCCGCAAAGAATGTAATAACCCGAGTAATAGAATCAATCTTTAATTTATAAAAGGAATGATATGAAATAAGGATTACAATAATTTTTAAAACAATGTTCGTTACCTGTCACTTTTTGTTCCAACACCAAATTGTTGTTATAATATTTATGTACCAACTTTTTTAAATATTAAATACAAAGCGGCAGTATTTATTAGCTATAACATAAAATTGAGGTGGATATAGTGAATTTACAATATTTAAATTATTAAAATTTATCGGGACCAATTACTTTTACAACTTATCACCAGGGTTGCCACAGCAAAAAAAGATTAATCCAAGGAATGCGCTTACTTACTCCATATGCGTATACTTACCCCATAGGGGTGCGCACAGTAACCCGCATCGTGGGTCAAGTTAGCGCATTCCAATTTTATGTAAATAAATGCTTACAGAAAGAAAACCACCAAGTTTTCTATTCTTGTTTTTATTTCAATTTAGAGGCTACTAAATGGTTTATCTAAGAGCCATCTTTCTTATACTTAACTCTTTTATTTTATGCGTAGTGAACTAATATTTACCAAAGTGCGCACACTTGACCCGAATGACTCTAGTGGCGGTTAAGAATATCCACTACCCCATATCTTCCCGTTGGTGTCGTAAAAGGCGACAAAGGGAAACAGGCAGGAGATGGGCAGCAGCATTTTCCTGATAATAGCCAAAATTACAATAAAAAAACTGCGGTTGCCAACCCGCTCGCCAAGCGTGGCAACTATGGCAAATACCCCCCAATAAATAGACCAACAAACAGACGGCCCCCAGTCCCCGGCGGCCCTGCTTTTCCTGGCTACGGTGGCGACCATGGTAACGACGGGGCAGGGGGTGCTAAGAATATCCGGTGGAGGTTCGGTTGCCACCTAAGACGACTCGACCTGGCAACATACAACGCACGCACCCTGAGGACTGACGAGAAGATCGTGGAGCTGGAAGAAGAGATAGACAAGTTACGCTGGCATATTATAGGATTATCCGAAGTCCGAAGAGAGGGGGAGGACAAGGTAATCTTCGAATCCGGCAACTTGCTCTATCACAGGGAGGACGACCGTCTATCTCAAGGAGGTGTCGGATTTATCGTCCACAAGTCTCTCGTTAACAACGTTGTAAAGATTGAGAGTATGCCCACGAGGTTAAAGCGTTGTGTAACTTACACAACAGACCAGAGATCACGATTCTCCGCGCGGATAAAGGAAATTCTAGAGAAATAATAGACACGTCAGAGTATAATTTCAAAATGAAACAATTTTTATCGAACGTAAATACATACAAAAAGGTCAAAATAGACACGACAACTAATACGCGTAAAACAACACCGACTTAATAAAAGAAATACTCCGAAAAATTAAATCTCGACGTGAATTCGACAATACCATCATGTATCAAACCACCGAGGCTGTATGGGTTACCAAAAATACACAAAACTTCACTACGTGCCATTGAAGGCCAAATCGATTCACCAACTTATAAGTTGGCTTAACACTTGGCAAAAATATTGTCAACACTGAGAGGACATACCAAAGCAAACACAAAGGATTCCTACCATTTTGTTAGTGAGATAAAATACCTACATCTCGCTGACAATGAAACTATGGTCTGTTTTGATGTTCAGTCACTGTTCACATGCTTACCTATTTAAACTTCATCTCTATTGTAACACGCCTACAGATTATGCAGAATTACTCAAACACTGCCTAACATCTGGCCATCTATTAGGAAAGGAAGAGTTCTGCAAGCAAGTATACATATTCATGGAGGACTTTGAGAAGTTTCTTACTGAAGTTAAAAACGGAAAGCAGTGGGTATAAAAGATAAAGACATTATAAGTATGACACAAAAAAAGAAATACTTGGTTTTCGTCACACGTGTTTGTTTCACAATATTAATAAAGCGATGCATGCCAAGTAACTAAGGCTTTGTGAAACTTTTCCCTAGGCCACTCATGCAAGATTTCTTGTATACAATCTGCGTTAAGTTTAATTCAGTAAGTACCTAGTAGAGTGTAGTCGCACAAATGAAACAGTATCCAGGACCGATTATTGAGCAGTGAACAACACAGGCGAAACAGTACCACAAGCGTGGAACATGAGCAACCACTTTAAAGTTGAAGACTTTAAATATGACGACTCTATTAATACACGACAAAATATTATCAAAGCCCAATGTGAGACAGTAAAATTAATTAAAACTATAAGCGTCCATTTCTGAGAGGCTTATGGAGCAATTAGTCCGGCGCGCTCCAATGCTTGTTCGCACACTTTCATGTCCTGGAAATGTTTTTTTCAGGTAGACACATTTTCTATATTGAAAAGCGCTCAAAATATTTTACCATACTTGAATATAAAAAAAATAAGTTCAAATTTTGCAAATGGAACTTTTTGCCAATATTATTCCGTATTTATTTTTTAATTTGTCATTTGTTTACTATTTAGCGGCAAATTAAATATTTTCTGTGTCACGTCAGCATGAATTTAACGCGAGAAAATTTTCGTACAATCTTTTTTTATGACGTACGATATCATTTAATCTTAGATTATTTACTCTCTAGATAACGCATCACGCAATGAGCGATGCAACAAAAACAGGCCAATTTTTACAAGCGTGTGTGCGTGATCACGCATCACGCTTAGTGGTTGCTATGGTAACAGAATAAATAACTATGACTTACACCAGTGTCATTTATATCTGGGATACCAGCTAATGAATCTATCCCGATAAAATGGGGAAAAACTGTAAAATTGTCATGTTAATAAAATCATAAATTATAATATTTTAATATGGTGCTTTCAATTGTGTGTTTAGTTGTCTGTTGAGTTAGAATCTATTTTCTTTGTAAAGAAAAATATAATCAAATTAAAATCAATTATGCATTTACAAAATATGTTTTATTGTTTAAAGTATGACATTGACTTATAAAAATACAAGAGATTGGCTAGCGATTTCGTCTGCGTCATAGTTAAATAATTTATCCCGCAGGTACCCTTTACCGTTTTTTTTTTTAATTTAATAGATTATTTTAAGAAGAATTGTTCCGTCCTGCATTCTTGTACCAGCAAGAGTTGATATATGGGTGCCCCATTGAAGCTTTGCAGCTAAGGTCAACCCCAGGAACACAGTAGTCTCTTCTATTTTCAACCTATCATTATTTAACATTAAATGTTTGTAACTACTAATTTAATGGCCTGCTTTTTGAATTTGTTTTTTTAAATAATTTGCGTTTTGAGGTTGCATCACTTTTTACATTATCTAATTTAGCTATATGGTAACAGAGTATGGTTAAATATTTTTCGGCGACCAGTCTTATTAGGTTCACTTGTTGAAAAGAACCACATGTGTGTTCAGTTGCAACTAAACTACAAGTCTTTTCACGGAAATGATCAGATTATATCACTGTGGATTTGGATGATTTCCAGTACACTTCTCCACGGCCTTTTCTCACTATGTTCACCCATAATTCTAATTCTAATTATACTTCTAATTATAGGATCAATAGGTATCCTAACATCATGTATCCATGTCATATTCGATTTTGACGATTATTATACAATACTATTTAGTAATACAAATAAAAAAGAGAAAAAATAAAGAAAAACTATTTAAGTCTAAATAAAAAAACACCCGACTGCGCGGAAGCTTGCAAAACAAGAACAATCGGACCATCGGTTTAGGCTGTAGGCTCAGCCAAACAATTTTTGAAATATACCCACATACACATACATACACACACCATGATATATTTCCTCCTTCTGGTGCAGTCGGGTAAAAATGAACATACATCAGCTTTTAAGACAACTATACGGGGAAATTTGGAATCTAAAACTAGCAACACCAAAAAATAACACGTTGATTTTGTAAATAAAATTATCAAATTATTAGTTTTGTTTTCGTAAATTACTACAAGTTTTGAGTTACTCACCGATGGTAAGAGATTTTGTTAGTTGTTTGTAAACGTCATTTGTAATTTCTGCAGATTTTGATCGCGGAACTTGTTATTTTCACCAAAATAATTTACCTCAAAAAATTATCCGTGCGTGCGTATCTCTTGGCGTTACAATTGACAGTGAGGAGCGGGGATCGCTTTAGAGGCTAACAATTAGCTGATATTTTTTTCGACGCTTTTGAGCCGCCGTTACTCTATCTAGAGAGTAAATAATCTAAGCATTTAATTCACCACGAAAGTTATGATAGACTTCGATTGGCCTTTTACGATAAAGCCCCATCTCGTGTCACTGTTTACAAATGGCTTAATGAGTTAAAATGTGGTCGCACTAATCTCACCGATGATCTGCGAGAGGGACGGCCTTATTTATTTATTTATTTATTTATTTACTCTTTATTGTACACCAGAAAACAAAACAAAAACGAATACAATTAAATCTAAATTAGAAAAAATGTACAAAAGGCGGTCTTATCACTCTGAAAGTGATTTCTTCCAGACAACCTTAGTGTAGAGAACTGATGTAAACAATAGTTAAAAATAGAGGGGGGCGTACAAAAAAAAAATAAAAATAAAAAATATGAAAATACATACAAATAAAGGCAAGTGAAGATTATGTATGATATTATATAATAGATTAAATGAAAAGAGTACAAAAAAAGGAAAAGTGATTTATCTAATAGCGTTCTAAGTAATAAGATTTAACAAGACTTTTGAAAGAATGAAGAGATTGAGCACGACGAATGTGGAGAGGTAAAGAGTTCCACAAACGTACAGCAGTTACAGTAAAGGATTTCTTAAAAAAGGAGGAAGAGTGCGAAGGAGTAGAGAGAGAAAGATTGACAGAGGATCGAAGGAACCGATTATGGGTAAGGGAAAGATACTGGAAACGGTCTTTTAAATAATGAGGAGTGGAAGGATTAAACAGCACGCTATACAAAGTGGAGAGAATGTGAGTATTCCTGCGAAGGCGGATCGGGAGCCATTTGAGCTGATTGCGAAATTCAGAGATATGATCATATTTGCGAAGCCCAAATATGAATCTAATACATAAATTTTGAATGCGCTCAAGCTTATTAAGCTGCTCCTCGGTAATGTCAAGATAGCATATGTCAGCATAGTCAAGGATAGGTAGGAGTAGAGACTGGGCGAGCGTAACTTTAGTTACTGTGGGAAGAAAATTACGTAGTCTACGTAAAGAGCTTAAAGCAGCAAACATTTTTCTACTAACCTCATTAATCTGTGAGGTCCAAGACATACAAGAGTCGAGATACAACCCCAGATTTTTAACCTTGTTGCTGTAAGGGATTAGAGTGCAGTCTAGAAAAATAGGAGGTAGGGAAGACCAGTCAATTTTTCCAATTAATCTGGAACTACCGATGATAATCGCCTGAGTTTTCTTAGGATTAATCATTAAACCATAACGTTTACTCCAATTCGAAATACAAGTCAGATCAGCGTTAATAGTGTCAACTGATTTAGACAAATCTTCAAGAGACGATTGAGTATAGATTTGGAGATCATCAGCATACAAGTGGTAGGAAGAGGACAGATTATGACTTATAGAGTTAATGAAAATTGCAAACAGGAGAGGAGACAACACGCCACCTTGTGGTACGCCAGCTGCTGTAGTAGTCCAGGTGGAAAAAACATCTTGCACCTGAATGCGCTGTCGGCGACCAAACAAGTAACTTCGAAACCAGTCAACTACAGTTGGAGATATGTTGAGAAAGCGCAGGATGCCCAACAAGATATCAAAATCTACTGTATTAAATGCATTACTAAAATCAAGTAACGTAAGAATGGTAAGCTTTTGTTTCTCCATTCCATATCGAATATCATCAGTGATTTGTAAAAGTGCAGTAGTCGTACTATGGCCAGGACGGAAACCGGATTGCAAAGGATTTAAAAGATTATGCTTTAAAAGATAGATGCTTAATTGATTGTGCACAAGACGTTCAAGAACTTTGGAAAGGAAAGGCAAGATAGAGATAGGTCTATAATCAGAAAAACTAGACGGATTCGACTTTTCGGAAGAGGAACTACAAATGCATCTTTCCAAGCTGAAGGGAAAATAGAAGAATTCAGTGAATTATCAGGATGGAAGTGATTACAGGTAACAGGAGATCAATGAGAGGGATGACCATTTTCCGACTAATGCAGTCACTACCAATTGAATTTGAATGGATGGACATTATGGCTTTCATAACATCACAACTGTTAAATTGACTAAAATTAAAAGCAGAGGTGTCCGGAGCGGGAGCTTTTGAAAGAGAATCCAAAGTATTGTGTTTTGCTTATCGTTAATGCAAGACGAAGATGAGAAATGCAAATTAAGTTTATTGAGATCAAAGTTAAGATGAGTGAAATTTTGCCGTAATTTCCCAACTCCTAAAGACTTAAGAAATTTCCAGACCCTAGCAGGGTCAGGATCTTGTACTGATTCATGGATATGGCGTCGTTGTGCTTTTCTACACAGATTGTTGCAACGATTCCGTACTAATCTATACTTCTCTCGATTCCGGTCGCTAGGAACTGACTTGTATTTCGCTTTGGCACAATTTTTAATGTGGATGATTTTTTTTATATCATCAGTCACGCAAGGAGAGGGAGGATGCTTTACACGCACTGGACGAACAGGAGCATGAACCTCATAAAGCTGAATTAACAAAGAGTTGAACAAAGCTACCTGTTCATCAACAGTGGAAGCATTGACGACTACACTCCAATCAATTTTTCGAGCGTCATTTAAAAGCTGCTTCAAGTCCAAGTCACTAAAGTTACGCTGAAGTAGGATCCTTGACTTAGCTTTAGGGGACGGATTTTGTAAGACAAGTATAAAAGGTCATGATAGGAAAAAGAATCAGCAGCATATTGCCCAAATTTATGAACAAGGTCAAGTGAAGACACAAACATTATGTCGAGAAGAGAAGGGGCACAGTTTGGGAAAAAGTGTGTGGCAGAAGTAGGAAGAAGTTTTAAATTTGCTGCTTCGATAACAGATTTTAGTTTTATTGATCTGGTGTTGGTTTTAAAAGACAAGTATTAAAATCACCCATAATTATACTATGACAATAGATAGGTGTAAGATTTTCAAGAATGTTTTCTAAAGTGGTGAAGTAGTCAACAGTGAGAGAGGGGCTGTAAAAGACTCCGAGAAGTAATTTATTATGACCGAGAAGAACTTCGATAAAGAGAAATTCAGCTTCGCCTCCAGTCTGAGAACCAGTTGAAACCTGAATTACTGAATACGGTATATGAGAACGTAGATAAATAGCAACACCGCCACTGCCCCGATCGGTACGGTCATTACGAATCAAATGAAAACCTGGAAGCGAGTAGGATGTTGATGAAGACATGGTTTTAACCATGACTCCGAAACAAGGATAGCGTGTATATTTTTGCTATTAAAACTTGACAACATGTCGGGGTAATGAGCAGGAATACTTTGAGCATTTATGTGAATAGCATTAAAGTTTTTGCTACATTCAGTAAAAATGGAATCTAACATAATATTTAAGGGTGCAATGGCCTTCTATGGTGACGACTGAAGATAACATCAGTTTTCTGTGGCGTGTGATAGAGACTGACAAAAGAGTGACTTATCAGCAGATTCGGACAAGTTTAGGCATCGGTATGAGTGAAGTGCACAAAATCCTCCATGAACATTTAGCGGCCAGGAAGCTTTGTGCCCGGTAGATACCTCATAATTTGACAGAGGCCCAAATATTCCGTCGTGTAGATTGGTGTCGTGAAATGGTTCAACGATTTAACGGAGGTGACTCATATGCTGTGTGCGACTTACTTACGCGTGACAAAAGCTAGATTTATTCTCATGATTCTGAAACAAAGAGACTGTCTGCTGTCTGGGTGTTTCCTCCCGAGGAGTTGCCAACTAAAGTGAAGAGAGACCGAAGCGTTGGAAAAAATATCGTAACCTCGTTCTTCGGAAGGACAGATCATTACGCAGCAATTGTTTAGAGGATCAAAAAACAGTTACTGCAGAGTGGTACACTAACAATTGTTTGCCACTTGTCTTGCAAAAAATTCGGAAGAAAGGACCTCGCAATGGGATACTCTTTCACCATGACGACGCCTCGTTGCACACAGCCAAGCAAACAATCGACTACTTGAGACGTCAGACGTGGAATTAATGGGTCCCCTGCCCTATAGCCCTGACCTTAAACATTGCAATTTTTTTTTATTTTCGTAAATAAAAGCAAAACTTCAAGGAAAACTGTTTATGGACGCCAAGAAAGCAGTGGCTGCGTTACAAAATGCCTTCGAAGATACCCCTAAGGACGAGTGGGCATAGTGCTTTTCTCAGTGGTTCCATCGGATGCAGCGATGTGCTGATATAAATATACACTGGTATAAAAATATATAATAAACCTTACAACTTGCGAGTTTGTTCAGTTTTTATTTACACATTTTTATATATGAAAAAAATAATTCCTTAATTATTTGTAGGATTCTCGTACGAAGAAGAGAACGATGTTTTTGTTATGTAGCAATTCTTCATATTTTTGTAATCTACTTCCCTTTATTTTTTTATTACTTAGATATATATTATATTTGATACTTTGATGGAGGTAATTGTTCGAAATTGCTAACCGTAGCTGGAGCTATTGTGTGGCATTATTATTACACGAGTAAACAGTCCAACTTATGGTGAGTAGTTGCTGTGGGCCACAGACATTCGCATCTATACTCGATTATGAATCAAAATACACATGCTTTATCACCCGTGAAGATACTATGATAGAACTAAGATATCACTAAGATAGAATGCCTTGTTTCCAGTAAAAAGGGTCTCTACACTAACCATAAGAAACATAGCAGCTTTAAGCTGCTATTTTTCGCTGGTATTCTGTGAGAGCGTGGCCCCATCCCGGCTGAGCCGACCCATTTGTGCTACAACAGTACTACTAATATAGCTGCAGCATGGCTCTACCACGTAAAAATAGTAAGTTAGTGTGCAATAAGTGTAAATTATTACACATAATCAATTCAGTTTATTTTGTTTGCATGTCATTGAGAACAGGCACCTAATACTATTCCGTTGGATACATATCCTTCCCAGGTGAAAGAAATGCTTTGCTTAATTTTACAAGGATAAGGTGTTAGGGAATTTTCCCTGAAATATACTCAAAAAAAAATACTTATAGCTGGACGATTTAGACACTCGCTAATACTTCTTTCCGTGTAGTGGCGGTTAAGAATATCCACTACCCCATATCTTCCTGTGGGTGTCGAGAAAGCGACAAAGGGAAACAGGCAGAAGATGGGCAGCAGCATCTTCCTGATAACAGTAAAAATTAGAATAAAAAAACTGCGGTTACCAACCCGCTCGCCAATCGTGGCAACTATGGCAATATACCCCCCATGAGCAATGACAATAATAATCGGCCCTCAGTCCCCGGCGGCCCCGCTATTCCTGGCTACGGTGGCGACCATGGTAACGGGCGGGGCAGGGGTGCTAAGAATATCCGGTGGAGGTTCGGTTGCCCCCAAGACGACTCGACCTGGCAACATACAACGCACGCACCCTGAGGACTGAAGAGAGGATCGTGGAGCTGGAAGAAGAGATAGACAAGTTACGCTGGCATATTATAGTATTATCCGAGGTCCAAAGAGAGGAGGAGGACACGGTTATCCTCGAATCTGGCAACTTGCTCTATCACCGGGGGGACGACCATCTGTCCCAAGGAGGTGTCGGATTTATCGTCCACAAGTCTCTCGTTAACAACGTTGTAAAGATTGGGAGTATGTCGACGTATGCTCAGAATCAGCAAACGTAATTTGCTGAAGGTCAAACAGAAAACTCGGCACGCCCCGATGAGGAGGTTGAGAAAATATACTAGG
This sequence comes from Parnassius glacialis, assembly GCA_033319125.1. Classification (NCBI taxonomy): domain Eukaryota; kingdom Metazoa; phylum Arthropoda; class Insecta; order Lepidoptera; family Papilionidae; genus Parnassius; species Parnassius glacialis. The sequence goes on from JAVANC010000005.1 coordinate 42,280,449, forward strand.
ATATCTCTAGAGCTATGCATTCCTCCGAAACCCACTATACGGTGTTAATGGGAGATTTCAACGCAAAACTAAGCATAAGAGAGAACGGTGAGCTGAAAGTAGGGAAATTTGGAATAGGGCAACGGAATCCAAGGGGCCAGCAGCTGCCGACTTCATGGAGAAAGAGGGACTCTTTATGATGAACTCTTTCTTCAAGAAGCGGCCCCACAGGAAGTGGACCTGGTCGAGCCCCGGCGGTTCGACAAAAAATGAGATTGACTTCATTATGACGACCAGACGACAACTGTTCAGTGATGTCTCCGTAATCGCGAGGGAGAAAATTGGTAGAGATCACCGAATGGTTAGGGGCACACTGAACCTGAACGTTAAGTTGAAAAGGTCTCGTCTAGTGAAGTCAACGGTCCGTCCCCCTCGTGCTTTATTCCAGAATTCCGAAAACTTTCAGCTCGAGTTACAAAACCGTTTTCAGTGCCTAGAAGAGAGCGATGAAGTGGAAGATATGAATGACAAGCTCGTGGAAACTGTCCATAGGGTCGGAGCTAAGTCCTGCAAGACCCGCCGCAGAAGAACACATAAACTCTCCGAATACACACTCAATCTCATAGCTGTTAGACGGGAGATGAAGCTACATTCTTCAATAGATTTGACAGCATACAGGCAACTTAACAGACAGATCTCCAAATGCATGCGGCGGGACTTACGCAACTTCAATACAGCTTGTATTGAAGAAGCGATCGAGCGAAACCAAGGCTCCAAAGTCTTTGCCAGAGATCTGTCTACCAGAAAGAGCCAACTGTCATTGCTGAAGACCGAATGTGGCAGCGTCGTTTCTGGGGCTCCTGAGATTTTGAGTGAGATTGAGAGGTTCTATGGGCATCTGTACACGTCATCGTTAGAGCCACACGCAAGTGTGAGTAACGATTCAAGAGCAAGTCTTATCCGATACTATTCCGAAGATATCCCGGACGTCAGTCTGAGCGGGATTAGAATGGCTCTCCAGTACCTTAAAACGGCAAGGGCCCAGGCAAGGATGGAATTACAGCGGAGCTTCTGAAAGCGGGAGGAAAACCGGTACTAGAAGTCCTTCAGAAGCTCTTTATTTACGTCCTCCATGGTGGCACTACTGCGGAGGCGTGGAGCAGCAGTGCGGTGATTTTATTCTTCAAGAAAGGTGACAACGCTCTCTTGAAGAACTACAGACCAATTTCCCTCCTGAGCCGCGTCTACGTGCTGTTTTCCAGAGTCATTACTATTCGTCTCGCGCGTAGACGTGACGAATTCCAGCCTCCCGGACAAGCCGGTTTCCGAAAGGGCTTTAGCAGCATAGACCACATAAATACCCTTCGGAAAATTGTACAGAAGTCCGAGGAGTACAATTTGCCACTATGTCTGGCGTATGTAGACTATGAGAAATCCTTTGATTCTGTCGAAATTTGGGCGGTTCTGCAGTCCCTTCAGCGGTGCCAAGTTGACTGTCGGTATATCGAAGTGCTGAAGTGTTTTTACAGTAGAGCTACGATGGCTACCCGAGTACAGAACCAGAGTACGAAACCTATTCAATTGCAGAGAGGTGTAAGACAGGGTGATGTTATATGCCCGAAACTCTTTACCGTTGCATTGGAAGTCGTTTTCAAGCTTCCGGAATGGAAAGGATACGGTATTAAATTTAATGGCGAGTACATAACTCACTTTCGATTTGTTGACGATATAGTCCGTATGGCAGAATCACTGGAGGACCTAAGCACCATGCTCAATGACCTCAATAGTGTCTCCCAACGAATAGGTCTTAGGATGAACATGGACAAAACAAAGATCATGTTTAATGTCCATGTCACACCCATGCCGGTAGTTGCTGGGAGCACTAAGCTCGAAGTTGTTGACGAGTATGTTTACCTGGAAAAACAAGTCCGACTAGGTAAGTCCAACTTCGACCAAGAGGTCAATCGACGGGTTCAACTCAGCTGGGCAGCGTTCGGGAAACTACGACATACCTCAAAACCTGAAAGTGAGACTGTACAACCAGTGGGTGTTGCCAGTGATGACTTGCGAATCTGAGACGTGGTCCTTCACTGCTGGCCGTATGAGGAAGCTCAAGGTCGCTCAGCAAGCTATCGAGAGGGCTATGCTTGGGGTTTCTCTGCGTGATAAACTTAGAAATGAGTATATCCGCACTAGAACCAGAGTAACCGACATTGCCCAACGGATTAGTAAGCTGAAGTGGCAGTGGGCCGGCCATATAGCTCGAAGAACTGAAAACCGCTGGGGGAAGAAAGGTTCTTGAGTGGCAGCCTCATACCGGTAGACGAATTGTAGGGCGACCCCCCACTAGATGGAGTGACGACCTGGTAAGACATGCAGGAAGTCGATGGATGCAGGTGGCTCAGGACCGTGCTTTAAGGCATTCCTTGGGGGAGGCCTATGTTCAGCAGTGGACTTATGAAAGGCTGTAATGATGATGATGATAATACTCCTCAGGACAGTTTTGTCAAATTTACTCGACCGGAAAAGGACAACTCCTATATACTTATGTGAAGTGCCGCTACACGTTCCAGGATGCCAGATAATTCTGTCAGATTTAAAAAAAATGCTAAGTTTTAAGCTATTTATTGTAGATAAAATCATATCTTATATTCATCATGTCAATGATAACGATTTATATTCATCTTTTATCATTTCAACAGACCGTCGCATAAAAATAGTCTAAGCATTCAAAATAAACATAAAATGCACCTATGGATGTTGAACTCACTAAGCCTCTCTATAAAGGCTACGTAGAAGAGCCCTTTCCCAGTAGTAGACTGGATATAAATTTTATTGCTATGCCTATTACTTATATTATTTTAACAGTATGAGAGCCACGCGGCAGCTTTTGCTGTCGCACGGATGGGCTGGCTCGAACCGGGGTGGTACCACCACCACACAGAATACCAGCGTGAAGTAGAGGTTTACTTCTGCGTTTTGCTTGGTGAGTGCAGGTGGCCGGAGGCCCTTTTTATTGGAAATGAGGCATTTCATCTTAGTCCTCACGGGTGACAACGCATCTGTATTTTGATTCGCAAACGAGGATAGATGTAGATGTCTATGGGCCGTAGCAACCACTTACCATCAAGTGGACTGTGTGCTCTTTTGTCACCCTTATCCTATAGAAAAAATATATATTTATTTAATATTAAATATATTTTCTTCAAAATGCACTACTACTTTGGAATGACAAACCAAAAATTGAGTTAATTATGGTTTGGATACAAATAGGGATCGATGAGGTTATCTTTCAAAATTTGAAATTCTGATGGTAAGGAATTCAGTTGGGAAATATCAGTAAATCACATTGAATGAAATGAAAAGTATAAGAGAGATATTTAAAATACATTTTTATATCTTTATAAATAAAAATGAAATGATATCAAAACTTTAATATCTCTTCCCATTTGTTATGCATACATATATAGTATTTTTTTTACTTATTGTATCATATTATCATATTATAATATTCGTAAAGAAGATAATGAGAATCGACAAACTTTATTAGACATCTCAAAAAATCCAATGCAATTACGGAAAGTGAGGCGGTTGAAAATGTTTTCATTTTAGGGGATTTTAATGCACATCCAGGTACGCTTTTCAGTAATGAATTATTAAGCTTTTGTTCAGAATGTTTGTGGTCCTGCGTGGATATGAACATGCTTCCATTAGAATACATATACGTTTGTTAGTGAGATACATGGTAGTCAGAGATGGCTTACCATTATATTGTTACGGAAGCGGCTAAGACTTTAGTTGTCGGAGCAAAAGTATTATATAGTGCATATTATTCTGATTACTATCCAATGCAAATTGAGTACAACATATACTTGATTAGAAGTAACAGTATAATTAATAACAAAATTTATGTAAATAAGATAACATGGGGTAAAAAAAAATGATAGTCAAATAAATATGTATAGTCAGATAAACAATGCGAAATTGAAAGACATAAGTTTTCCGTAGCAATTTGCGAAATGTTGTGATAAAATGTGTACAGATCTTAGTCATAAGCTAATTTTAGATGAAATGTACTGTAAAATTGTAGGAGTTCTAAGTGAGGCAGCTGAACGAACTTATATACATAAAAAGCATAATAAATATGTGATTGGCTAGAATAGGTATATCAGAGACGCGCACAGAGAGGCTCGTTTAGCATATCAAATCTGGAAAATGTGTAGTAAACCTTGCACCGGAAAAGTATAGGTGTAAAACTAGACGTAATTTCAAAGCTAAGTTAAAATAGTACCAAGATAATGTAGAGCAAATTTAAATGGATAAAATGGGATAGTGTCATGCTAAAGGAAATTTTAAAGAATTTTGGAAGCATACTAGTAGTAGCTCAAGGTCACTCAGCGAGCTATGGAGAGGGCTATGCTCGGAGTTTCTCTGCATGATAAACTCAGAATGAGGATATCCGCAGTAAAACCAGAGTGACCGACATAGCCCAACGGATAAGTAAGCTGAAGTGGCCATCGGGCCGGCCATATAGCTCGAAGAACCGACAACCGATGGGGGAGAAAAGGTTCTCGAGTGGCAGCCTCGTACCGGCAGGCGAAGTGTAGGGCGTCCCCTCACTAGATGGAGTGACGACCTGGTAAGATATGCAGAAAGTCTATGGATGCAGGTGGCTCAGGACCGTGCTTTGTGGCATTCTTTGGGGGAGGCCTATGTTCAGCAGTGGACTTGTGAAGGGCTGTAATGATGATGATGATGACTTATTTAAAAATACATTTTATATTATTTACTCCGATTATGCATGTGCAGGCGAATCCAAAGTTTTTAAAAGCGGAGAGTCCCACCTATCGGCCAAAGCGCTTAGGATGCTATTAGGAGAGTCCCAAATACGAAAAAGAAGCGAGGCGAATCTCTTTCGCATTAAAGTCATCCGTACGTGGCTCCGCGAACATAGTAAATGCACTACAGTGACGAGCTAGTCCCATCAAAATCCTAAACGCATTGTTATATTGAACGCGCAGTGCACTATACGTACGCTGTGTGTACCCAACCCACATGATACACGTATAAAAGATTTGACAGTACGATTTGAAGAGCATTACTTTAACTTGTTTAGTGGACTTAGCGAATCTGCGAGTCAGCAAGTTTTAACGGACTGCCAGTTCTCTGCGTTCTCTCTCAATATCACAGTCATCGCTCATGTTTTCTGTGAGCCAGTGCCCTAGATATTTAAACTTAGTTACTCATTTTATCACTGTCCCACATAAATTTACAGGTGGTACGTTAGCATTAGCTTAGCGTTAGCTTAGCGTCTGCCCCAAAAATCATTAGCTGTATAAGAAACCGGCTTGTTTGGGAGGCTGGAAGTCGACGAAGACTTTTAAAAACAGCACATTAAAATAAGTTATTTTAGTAATTTTTTTATTGTTTTTTTTTTAATTGTATGATAATTTAATTAAATTTTTATTTTAGATTTTAAGCAATTTTCACTAACAATAAATATTAAAAAAATGTAATGTTACTCACCAATTTATGGACCTTTGTCTGAAATAAAGTTTATTATTATTATTATTATTTAAAAAAAGTTAGTACTTTTATTCAGTTATAACCTAATCTACAGGAGGCAGAAATGAGAGATATATATCGTACTAAAGCGCAAGTCTAGTTTCGGTTATGTTAATGATGTTAGCCTATGCGGCTCTTACAGCTTTATCGAACTCAGAGCTCGCGCTTTAAAACGGGAGGGAGGGGGGGATAATTTATTTTACTGCAACGTTGCGAACATGACGCTACACTAAAATCGATAACCTTGGGGGAGTCGGATAATATTGTGTTCAGTTCAGTGATCACATTAACATAACATGAATGAGTTATCTAACGCCCGTTCGAACAGTGGGTGGCGGGCAGGGGGTGGCGAGCTCTGGCTCTGACGGCTAACTCGTATCGTTCGATGATCTGGGCGAAAGTGAAATGAAAGTGTAGATCCTTTGAAAGCGTATTGCTATACTTTTCTCAGGATTCACTTCGATTCTTCATAAGCGGAAACAATCGCCTATCATCTGCGAAAAGAACAGTTGTTCACTACTGGGTGCTTTGGGGATGTCACTCATAAAGAGTGTGAAGAGTAGTTTCAGGGAACCCTTTTGTAGAGCGAGTACCCTCTATTCGATAGGGAATATATTATTTATTCTGTGAGGCAAAATAATTGGTCGGTGCACAAGTGCTCGGGTTTGAAGCCGAACTGCTCGTCTGGAAGAAGCTTGTTCGGTTTCTGCAAGGATTTTATGAAAATTTGTCTTGGTATAATTAAATAAAAAATCTCATCTACTGTCTGCTCAAACGCTGCTAGCGTATCTTGCGTCATTGAAAATTGTATCCCATTAAGCAGATTTGTTTAAAAGGAATAAAAAGTCATAAGGTACGAAATCGGCGCTGTAAGTGGGTTAAAACAAAAGTATAATCGATATGCTATTTAAGAAGTACTTTGTTTTGCGCCTTGCGACCATTGTATTGGTGTAACAGCAGTCCGCGGAGCTCCATGTTCGGTCGCTTGTTGCTCACAGCGGGGAAGAATTCCGGCAAATATAAAATAGAATATCATTCGGCATTTATGCTACTTCGATTTCATAAAAAAAGTTGACACCAGATACAACATCGAAGTGTAACACTAGCGATAAAAGATCTTCCCTGCCCTGCTCGATCGCTTCGCTATGGCATGTTCCGTTTGAATAGCTTCAGGTTGAAACACAGAAACCGTTAACTGTCTGTCCGTTTCTGTATCGCAGTGATAAACACATGATTAAGTAACTTATTAAGAAGACATTGCTGACCATTACTTGATTTGTTTCCCCTATTGTATCTAACGACACCCACGGGACTAAGATGTAGTAGGTTGCATCTACATAAATTAACTTAAGACTTGACGCATTAATCAATATATGTAATGTATCTTGCACATCATAAAATGCATAATTTGTACTGTGCGTGTGAGAATTTCTCATTTAGTTGTGTCCAATTTAAATGTTCAAACTAGAGCAAACTTCGATCGACAGTCTATTAAAAAACTTGAGCTCAAATGGTATACAAATTCATAATTTAAATACCGAGATGCCATTCTCTCACGTTCATAGAATTTTCCGTGCTTGAAAAGTTATATACTCGTCCCCCTCGTCCTCTGTTCCAAAGTTCCGAAATCTTTTAGCTCGAGTTACAAAACCGTTTTCGGTGCCTAGAAGACTGCAATGAAGTGGACGATATGAATGACAAGCTCGTGGAAACTGTCCATCGCGATTGGAGGTAAGTTCTGCAAGACCCGCCGCAGAAGAACACAAAAACTATGCGATCACACTCTTAATCTTACGGATGTAAGACGAGAGATGAAGCTACACTATTTAACAGATTTGACAGCATACAGGAAACTGAACAGACATATCTCCAAATGCGTGCGGCGGGACTTACGCAACTTCAATACAGTTTGTATTGAAGAAGGGATCGAGCGGAACCAGGACTCCAAACCCTTTGCCAGAGATCTGTCTGCCAAAAAGAGCCAACTGTCAAGGCTTTAGAATGGCTCTCCAGCACCTTAAAATGGCAGGGCCCCAAGTAAGGATGGAATTACAGCGGAGCTTCTGAAAGCGGGTGGAAAACCGTTACTTAAAGTCCTTCAGAAGCTTTTTAACTTTTTTTCCGTCCTCCATGGTGGCATTACACCGGAGGCGTGGAGCAGAAGTGCGGTGGTCTTGTTCTTGAAGAAAGGTGACAACGCTCTCTTGAGGAACTACATACAGACTGATTTCCCTTCTGAGCCGCGTCTACGTGCTGTTTCGAGAGTCATTACGAATCGTCTCGCGCGCAGACTTGACGACTTCCAGCCTCCCGAACAAGCCGGTTTCCAAAAGGGCTTTATCATCATAGACCACATACATACCCTTCGGCAAATTGTACAGATGTACGAGGAGTACAATTTGCCACTATTTCTGGCGTATATGGACTATGAGAAAGCCTTTGATTTTGTCGAAATTTGGGCGGTGCTGCAGTCCCTTCAGCGATGCCAAGTTGACTGTCGGTATATCGAAGTGCTGAAGTGTTTGTACAGTAGGGCTACGATGACTATACGAGTACAGAATCAGAGTACGAAACCTATCCAACTGTAGAGGTGTAAGACAGGGTGACGTTATATCCCCGAAACTCTTCACCGCTGCATTTGAAGACGTTTTAAAGTTACTGGACTGGAATGGATGCGGTATTAACATCAATGGCGAGTACATTACTTACCTTCGATTTACCGACGATTTAGTCCTTATAGCAGAATCACTGGAGGACTTAAGTATTATGACCTCAATAGTGTCTCCCAAAGGATAGGTCTTCAGATGAACATGGACAAAACAAAAATCATGTTTAATATCCATGTCACACCTATGCCGGTAGTTGTTGGGAGCACTTAGCTTGAAGTTGTTGACGAGTATGTTTACCAGGGACAAATAGTCCGACTAGGTAAGTCCAACTTCGACCGAGAGGTCAATCGACGGATTCAATTTGGCTGGACAGCGTTCGGGAAACTACGACACATCTTCTCGTAAGACATACCTCAAAATCTGAAAACGAAATTGTACAACCAGTGCGTGTTGCCAGTGATGACTCACGGATCTGAGACGTGGTCCTTGACTGCTGGCCGTATGAGGAAGCTCAAGGTCGCTCAGCGAGCTATGGAGAAGGCTATGCTCAGGGTTTCTCTGCGTGATAAACTTAGAAATGAGGATGTCCGCAGTAGAACCAGAGTAACCGACATAGCCAAATGGATTAGTAAGCTGAAGTGGCAATGGGCCGGTCATATTGCTCGAAGAACCGACAACCGATGGGGAAGAAAGGTTCTCAAGTGGCAGCCTCGTACCGGTAGGCGAAGTGCAGGGCGACCCCTTACTCGATAGTGACGACCTGGTGAGACATGCAGGAAGTCAATGGATGCAGGTGGCTCAGAACCGTGCTTTGTGGCATTCTTTGGGAATGCCTATGTTCAACAGTGAACTTGTAGAAGGGCTGTAATGATGATGATGATGATGAAAAAATAATTCTTATACTATTACTTTCATGATTTTCTAAACCTGACATATTAAACATTTTAAATAACTTTTTTTAAATACATTTTTTTAATTTCAATTTTTTTAAACATTCAAAACATTTTGTATATAAGAGCGTATTTTATACAAGTAAGGATGACAAAAAAACTTAATTTTTCAACTTAATTTTGAATGCACTCTTGTACAGATAACTTTTAGGTCGACTGGTAATCTATTACATAAATGAACCGACTGATATCGTGAGCTGTGCTTGGATAACTAAACGAGGAATAACTTTATTCTTATTGTCTTGTCTTCTTGTAGTTTTCCTAATATTTCCTTTATCCGTAGTCCCTCACATTTTGAAAAGTTTTTGAGTAGTACGTGTGTATGAAGACTTGGTACAGTCATAATCCTAACTTTTACAAAGTACTCACGGCAGGATTTCTGTTGTCGTATACGGACCATTGTTCTTATAGCTCGTTTTTACTAGATAAAGGCCTTTTGAAGGTTATATTCAAAACTCATTTCTCAGAATAACATACTGTAACGAAGCCTAGATTCAACCAACGCATAGTATAACTGCTTTAGATTATTTATGTCTACTTCATCTCGTTAGCTTTTCAGCACATAGCAACCTGAGCTAATTTTACTTTCAATGTCTTCTAGTTCATGCTTACAATTCAAATGACTATTAATTTTATCTCCCAAACATTTTGCAACTTCTACTTGTTAACCCATTTATCATTTATAAACATATTCAAGCAAGTGATATTCTTAACATCATCTGAATATCAATATGTTTGTTGATAACTAGCACATTAACAACAAACCAATTTCTCATATCGATTGTTGGCGCAACCAACAAACCTTTTGTCGTGTCGGGCCCACGGTGACGTCACGCGTGCATGCGTCACGCGCGTGCCGCCGCCCCGTTCGGGCCTCAGACTGCACCGTACAACCGTAGCGGCAACACACGTTTCTTATATTTTTATTTTTCATATACGACATTGTAAATATAGTTATTAAATCAAGTTATTAGTACTATCCTGGTCTTCTTCATTGACGATTCTGCGATCCTGGTCTGGAGAGAGCTTACCTGAGGAGTACACCCAACAAAAATGGCGACCGTGAACTTCTGTTGCTACGTGGACGCGTAGTACGAACCTGCATACTGAGGAGAACAAAGGAATGCGCACTGCACTGCTGTTAGAATCAAGAACTGGACTATCAAGAAGATATCTACCAGCCAGTGTTATTTGAGCCACGACAAGTGTTAATTATTGTGCCGCAAGAGGATTTTAAAACAAAAGGGAGGTTTGCCCGTTCCTTATTTTCCTAGTTTAACTGTGCTAGCCCTGTAAAGCTTCGTTTGTGCGAGCAGATCTAATATTTTCTAATTAGTTCAAATCTATAAGCAAATTAAAATCAGCTGCCCCAGCTAAATCGTTCATACCAAGCAATTTACCGTTAACTTTAATTCTCATTCGCATAAATTATCTTACAAAGTTTAAATAAATATTCAATGCATTTATGGGTTTAATTTATGAACTATTTTAAGTTTTCTGGTGCTAAATCTTAAAAGTTAACTGCTTAAAGATAAGAGTTAAAGATTGCATCAGCCGTTTACGTAATCACCGTTAGCTAGCTACCTACTTTTTCTGAGAGCATCGATCGCATAACTGCATTCTTTTATTATTTCGCTCGATCCTTCTTATCTGTCGCTTCTTTTATTGCATCAGCACGATACAAGTAGGCAAATAGTTAGTTTTTATAAGGTAACTAATAGTTGTCCGGCCGAATATTGCCGCAGTGTGCCGTCCGCTGCGTATGCGCCGATCCACGTCGCCTGCGCCGAGCGTCTATTGTTCTGCGGTATCCCCGGTCTCAGCGCACAGCTGTTTCATATAAAAAAGGCAAGCCTACGTTTTGAGGTATTTATTGCAATCTATTTTACCTACTAATCTTGTTTGTTTGCATAATGACTGACACAGAGTTCAAAGCGAAGAGGGCATCTATTAAGGGGCGATTGACCATGTGTCGAAACATTTGAGGGCTTTAAGTAGTTTAGGTGAAAAGGTTGATAACTGGGACACGCTCATTATATTTATGTTCGCGAACAAATTAGATACTGCAACCAGTACGAAATGGGAAGAGTATAGGAATAGTTTAACCGAGAATCCCACTTTAGAAAACTTTTATGAGTTTTTGCGACAAAGGGCCGACGTTTTGGAAGTGATAAGTGCAAGCACTAGCACTAGCGACAAGCCTGACAAACAAGTTGCGTATAAACGAATGGATAAGGTTCAAAAGGCGACGGCAAGCGAGTCCAACACGTCGAACCACTTAAACGTAAATAATGCACGAGTTTGCCGCATATGTAGTGGGGATCATTTCTTATATAATTGTGAAAAATTTAACCAAATGTCAGTGGACGAAAGAAACACTTTAATAAGAAAATTAAAGATTTGTATGAACTGTTTCCGAGGTGGGCATTATTCCCACCAATGTAAATCGAGTCCATGTGCTATATGTAGACGTAAACACAATACTCTGCTGCATAAAACAATGACATACAGTTCTCAGAAAAGTGTAGAAAGCAAGGAGTCTGTGTCTACGCCTATATCGTTATCAGCCAGCGTTGAAAATCAGGTATTACTATCAACTGCAATAATTTCAATAAAAAATGTAAACACAAACAAAACTTACGAAGCCCGCTGTCTATTAGACTGTGGTTCGCAGTCTTGTTTTATTACGGAGGCGCTTAGGAATAAGTTAGGCATACAAAGTGAACCTGTTGACACGGTTCGGGTGACCGGCATTAATAATATTTCGTTTGATGCGCTAAGACGTTGCACCGTGTCAATCCAGCCGCGCGAGAGCAGTGATAAGGAATCGTGTATAAAGGTCGATGCTTTTGTTATTCCCCACATAACGGGTCAGTTGCCGTTAGAATAGGTGGACGTTTCGAATATTTTTGTTCCACGAAATGTCGTTTTAGCTGACCCTGCTTATTATAAGCCTTCACAAATAGATATGTTATTGGGAGCGGACATTTTTTGGGATGTAATTAGCAGTGAAAGGTTAAGGCTGGGGCACAATAAGCCCATGTTGCAAAATTCTATATTTGGCTGGTTAATGGTAGGACCTGTAATGTTAAGTAGTAACGATAGCAGCAGTTCAAAGGTAAAAAGCACTCATTGTGGATTTAGTATGGAAATACGTTATCAGCTAAGCAAGTTTTGGGAGTTGGAGGAAGTGCCAACTACACCAGTGTTGTCCCCAGAAGAGGAGGCGTGCGAAGTTAACTTCAAGCAAAACACGAAACCCTTAGCTGACGGGAGGTTTTGCGTTACGTTGCCGTTTAGTACTCATCCAGATGTGCTGCGTGACTCATACAGATTAGGGAGAAAACGATTCGACTCATTAGAGAAACGTTTTAAGCGACAGACTAACGTAAAATCGCAATATGTAGATTTTATTAATGAATATGCCGAATTAGGTCATTTATCGGAGAGTGACAAACCAGAAAAAGCCTATTTCTTACCGCATCATCCAATTTTAAAAGAGCAAAGCGAGTCCACAAAGTGTCGCGTGGTATTTGATGCCTCAGCGAAGACTGATTCTGGTTATTCGCTCAATGACATCCTCATGGTGGGTCCCACAGTGCAAGACGACATCTTCTCTATTCTAATAAGATTTCGTCAACACGCTTTCATATTCACAGGAGATTTAGAGAAGATGTATAGGCAAGTAGTCATGGAACCAACACAGAGGCACCTTCAAATAATTTTATGGCGTAATAATGAAGCCGAGCGCATGAGGTACTTGGCGCTTTATACCCTGACGTACGGTACGTTATCGGCAAGCAACCTCAGCACTAGGTGTCTCGCTCAATTAGGTCATGAAAGCACCGATCCTTTGGTGAAAGAAGTAATATTACATGATTTTTACATAGACGACTTAATAACAGGTTTAAATGATGAGAAAAAAAATAATAAATTTACACCAAAGGATCGACGAGACTTTAAGTTCTGCTCATTTTAATTTAAGAAAATTAAAAAGCAACTCAAAGGAGTTTCTTCGCAGTGTAGCGGAAGAAAGCAATTGTAAGCAAGATAATTTGAAAATATCCAATCAAAGTAACACTTTAGGTGTTGAATGGAATCCTAATGAGGATAACATTTTAATCAAATGTTCGAAATTGCAGTTGATGGATAACCATGTTAAGTACACTAAAAGGGCTGTCCTATCTGTAGTGTCAAGTATTTTTGATCCTTTAGGGCTGTTGAGTGTATGTGTTATTTTATGTAAAATCTTCTTGCAATCACTCTGGTCACAGAAATTGGACTGGGCCGAGGAAATTCCCCAGGCGCCTGACTGTATCTGGACTAGGTTTATAAATAACATAGGTTATTTAAAGGAAATAAGTATTCCGCGTCATGCAAGTTGTAGGAATGCGGTAACAATCGAAATCCATGCATTTTCGGATGCCTCGTTAAAGGCATATGCTGGATGTGTTTATTCGCGATCAATGGATTAGTTAGGTAATTACACAGTACGACTTTTATGCGCTAAGTCGAAGGTCGCACCTTTAAAGGCCACGACCATTCCCCGTCTGGAGCTTTGTGGAGCCTTATTAGTTTCACGCTTATGTGAAAAGGCTGTACAAGCTTTTCGATGCAATATTAAGAATAGGTACTTTTGGTCAGACAGTAAAATAGTATTGGGATGGCTGTGCATTCCGACAAACAAGTTATGCACGTTTGGATCGCACCGAGTCGCGGAGATTAACGACAAATGTTCAAACGCTATGTGGATGTATGTCCCCTCAGCGCAGAACCCAGCCGACCTGGCTTCGCGCGGAGTATACCCGGACGAAGTACAGTCGTTGTCACTGTGGTGGGAGGGACCTGCATTCCTGCAGGATAACGAAAGCCAATGGCCTGAACAGAGCGGCGCGGTACAAGCGAGGTTACCTGAGTTGCGTGCACACACTGTAAGCATTGATAAATCGATATCGCCAATAATCGACATGTCAAGGTATTCTAGTTTTCTTAAATTACGTCGCATATTTGCATATGTGTGTCGTTTTATCAATGTATTGGTGCATAAGCAAAGGTATGCGTCGAGTTTGCTAACAGTGGACGAGCTTGAACAGGCGGAGTCCAAGCTGGCTTATTTATCACAATGTGAAAGCTTTGCTGATTTTAAGAGCAACCCAAGTTCTATACCTGGTTCAAGTAAATTAAATCCTTACCAAGACGAGTCAGGATTAATACGTGTAGGTGGTCGATTAGATAACTCGAAATTTGTGAACGACAAAAAGCATCCTATAATTCTGGATACAAAGCATCATTTTACTAAATTGATATTTAGGTATTTTAATTTTAAGTTGATGCATGCACCACCGCAGCTTCTTCTTTCAGCTATTCGTGAACATTATTGGCCTTTGAATGGCAGAGTACTGGCGAGACGTACTTATGGTGATTGTACACGCTGTTAGAGGATGAAAGGAGAAGTTGCGCAACAAATAATGGGCAATTTACCAGCGCAACGGGTCACACCTGGATATGTTTTTGAAATCGTGGGAACTGATTTCGCAGGTCCTTTTTACACAGTTGACAGGAAAGGTCGCGGCGCAAGACTGTCAAAGAGTTACCTGTGTGTTATAATAGATTTTAAGGTTAAGGCCGTACATCTTGAGGCTATCAGTTCTTTGAGTACTGAAGATTTTATTTTAGCATTGCGTCGCTTTATGGCTCGTAGAGGGCCCCCTCTAGAGATATTTTGCGACAATGAGAAAAATTTTGTTGGCGCTAACCGCGAGTTAGGTGAGTTTCTCACTGCCGCTTCTAACTCTGTGTCAGCGTCATTTGTAGAACATAAGATTAAGTTTAATTTTGCACCCGCGTATGCTCCAAACTTTGGAGGCTTATATGAAGCAGCTGTCCGGTCTGCAAAATACCACATGAAAAGGGTCATAGGTAATACGCATTTCACCTTTGAGGAGCTAGCAACCCTGTTCGCACAGATTGAGGCTATACTTAATTCTATGCCCCTATGTCCTATGTCCTCATCTCCGCACGACCTAGTTCCCCTCACCCTCGGGCATTTCCTCATAGAAAGCCCGCTCATTTCATTACCGGCACCAGACCTGCAAGAAGTGAACCCTAACCAGCTTCAAAAATATGCGAAAATCAAGCAGGCAAGGCAACATTTTTGGTCAAGATGAAGCCAGGAATATATCTGCGAGTTGCAGCAGCGCACCCGTTGGCAGCGACGCCGCCCCGACATTCAACCTGGTCAGATGGTTCTGATAAAGGACGAGGCGACACCACCGCTCAAGTGGCCGCTAGGACGGATTCAAGCAGTGCATCTTGGCACCGATGGCGCATGTCGAGTTGCGGACATACTTACAACGAAGGGCACGATTCGTCGAGAAATCAACCGAATCTGTCCATTCCTGGATGATGATGAAGCTTAAAGCCAGGAGCTTTAAGAGGCGGGAAGATGTTGGCGCAACCAAAAAACCTTTTGTCGTGCCGGGCCCACGGTGACGTCCACGCGTGCATGCGTCACGCGCGTGCCGCCGCCCCGTTCGGGCCTCAGACTGCACCGTACAACCGTAGCGGCAACACACGTTTCTTATATCTTTATTTGTTATATACGACATTGTAAATATAGTTATTAAATCAAGTTATTAGTACTATCCTGGTCTTCTTCATTGACGATCCTGCGATCCTGGTCTGGAGAGAGCTTACCTGAGGAGTACACCCAACATCGATTAAGAAACAAAATGTGTTGCGCAACCTAAAAACTAATATCTTAAAATTAATATCGTTGTTACTAGTTAAAAGGGTCTCAATTTCTAGTCACTTGAAAAATCAACAGCTAGTATTTTTCGTTGCTTGCGTAGCTCGGGCAGATTTGCAGTCAACACGAACGACGAAGGCGTAATAAAATGTAGAAGACCGTGATCAGTGTTGAGTTCTCTTAACGAAGGACAAGACATTCTTTGAATCTAGCATAACAGCTGAGCTCTCGTATCAAGTTACTTTTTTAAAATAGGATTCCCGAACGAACACCCAGTTACTGTTTTGGTTAATGGATACTTTGACCTATTGAAATCTGTATCTATCCTTGATTAAGAATCAAAATACATATGCGTCGTCGCCTTTGAGTCCTAATATGGAATGCCTCGTTTTAAGTAAAAAAAGGTCCCGGTTCTTTATACTCACCATACGAAACGCAACAGCATTAAACTGCTAATTTATGACAGTATTCTCTGGTTGTGCCGACCTATTCGTGCAACAATCATATATAGCCGCAACATGGCTCTACTGCGTGTAAAAGTTAAACCTACAAGAGGTATATTTCTGCAGACAATACAGAAATTGTTTATTCGCAGTTATAAGCGCTGATTTACCACGACGATGAAGAAAACATCGTGAGGAAACGCTTTTGTTCAGCAGTGAAACTACGTAACTTCTCCAGCTGTAACTTTATCAAAAACCGTATCCCACGTCAAGTAGTTTGAATGAAACGAATTAGAAAGGAAAACAGCAAATATTCGCGATGAAATTGGTAAAATTTTCGGAAAGTAGCAACAAAGTTGTGGTAAAGTTACGGAACTTATACACTGCAGCAGCTGTTGAACTTAGTTCCCTAGTGTTTCAAAGTAAAACAGCCGCAGGATACTGCCATTAACGCTCAGATAAGCAACGCATTGAAGCTTAGAATAATTGCGACAAGTAATATTAATTGTTAAACTGTTTTCAAAAAAAAATTAACAATTTAATTTAGAAGCTTTATCATCCATTTCATTCTAATTAATGCCTATAAAAGTTCACTGCCGAATATTAAGCCCCCCATAGATTGTCCAAAGAGAAGATCTTGGCATAGTTGTTAGGCTTGGCAGGTGGGAAGACAACCGCAGTTTTTTTACTATATTGAGTCGTTATCAAGCAAAATTCTGCTGTCCATCTCCCGTTTCAGTTGCCCTTTGTCGCCTCTTACGACACCCACTTAACGACATTAGATAGTAGATATCTTGCACCAACACTGCATATGTAAAATAAAGTGAATGTATACATATGATTTTGCATCATCATCATCATCATTACAGCCTTTCATAAGTCCACTGCTGAACATAGGCCTCCCCCAAGGAATGCTACAAAGCACGGTCCAGAGCCACCTGCATCCATCGACTTCCTGCATGTCTCCATCATTCCATCTAGTGGGGGATCGCCCCTACACTTCGCCTACCGGTACGAGGCTGCCACTCGAGAACCTTTCTTCCCCATTGGTTGTCGGTTCTTCGAGCTATATGGCCGGCCCACTGCCACTTTAGCTTACTAATCTGTTGGGCTATGTCGGTTACTCTAGTTCTACTGCGGATATCCTCATTTCTAAGTTTATCACGCAGAGAAACTCCGAGCATAGCCCTCTCCATAGCTCGCTGAGCGACCTTGAGCTTCCTCATACGGCCAGTTGTGAAGGACCACGTCTCAGATCCGTAAGTCATCACTGGCAATACGCACTGGTTGTACAATTTCGTTTTCAGGTTTTGAAGTATGTCTAACGAGAAGATGTGTCATAGTTTCCCGAACGCTGTCCAGCCCAAGTTGAATCCGTCGATTGACCTCTTGGTCGAAGTTGGACTTACCTAGTCGGACCATCTGTCCCTGGTAAACATACTTGTCAACAACTTCTGATTGATTCATGATTTTGTATACAATGTTTAAATGACCACAGGTGATAATGCTAGTTATTATTAAAACAAGGCACGTACATGTTTGTAAGCATGCGCTTCAAGCACTGAGCATATTGTTTTTTTTTTGCAAGTGAAGTATGCATTACAATCATCACAGACACTTTATGCTACATGCCTATGACACATGGGAGATGAAGAAAAATCCATTTTAAATTTAAATTTGCTTTAAAAATCTGTGAAACACAGTACTTTATTACGTTTGTAATCTAGGTAGGTTGCAATTTACAAACACACGTCCAGAAAAAACAAGCATATACACATGTATATACTCCTGTTGTAGTCAAGTAAACAGATTCTATTAATGTGTTATATTAATAGGTCAGCTGATTGGGACGGGATGCGGTCTTTTTTTTGCATCTTATCCTTGGGGGCGGGTTTGCTTCTCGCCGGAAGATCCCAGCATTGTTGCCGATTCTAATGCTGATGTGGTACTTCAGGGTATGGAACTTTTTATTACATCCTCTGTGGTGCCCATCGGAGGCAGATTCCAGCCATGGTTTGGTCGCTCCTGTAAAATAGCATAGCGCTATAAGCAGGAGTGTTACCAGGACTGGGCTGACGCATCAACGTCTCGGGATGTAAACACCAGCGCACTTAAAAAGAAGTATAAATCCGCCTCCAGGTCCTTCAAAAGCGTCATTGCCAAGGCAAGGTCTGAGCACATCGGCAGAATTGGCGAGAAGCTAGTTCGCCTTCCTTCGGGAACCCGTGCATTCTGGTCTCTCGCCAAGGCTGTCCAAGGGAACTTCTGTCAGCCATCTCTTCCATCTCTGCACAGAGAGGACGACTCACTGGCCCATGCCGCAAAGGAGAAAGCCGATCTGTTGAGCTCTCTTTTTGCGTCCAACTCGACTCTAGATGACGGGGAGGAAAACACCGCCGACTATCCCGCGATGTGAGTGCTCCATGCCGGATGTGCAATTTACACAGCGCTCGGTCCGCAAAGCACTCTTCTCCCTGGACGTCAGCAAGTCGAGTGGGCCCGATGGAGTCCCCCCCATTGTGCTAAAGACATGTGCTCCGAAGTTGGCACCGGTTTAAACGCGTCTTTTCCGGTACTCCTACTCCCAAGGCGTAGTCCAGAACTCATGGAAGACAGCTTTGGTGCAATTGATCCCTAAAAAAGGCGACCGCTCAGATCCGTCCAACTACAGGCCTATCGCCATCACCTCCTTGTTCTCCAAAATAATGGAAGTCGTTATTAACTGCCAGCTCATGAGGTACCTTGAGGATCACCAGCTGATTAGTGACCGCCAGTACGGTTTTTTTCGGGGTCGATCAGCCGGTGATCTTCTAGTCTACTTAACTCATAGATGGGCGGAGGCAGTAAGGTCTAAGGGGGAGGCATTAGCCGTTAGTTTGGACGTAGCGAAGGTCTTTGATCGGGTCTGGCACAAAGCGCTTCTTTCGAAGCTTCCGCCTATGGGCTTCCCGAGAAATTGTGCAAATGGATCACCAGTTTACTTGCTGATCGGAGCATCAAGGTCGTAGTAGACGGTGCATGCTCTGATCTCAAGTCTATCAACGCTGGTGTTCCACATGGCTACGTGCTATCACCAACGCTGTTTCTCCTGCATATTGTAACGACCCCCCCCCCTTCTCATCTCTTCACTCTTTCTATATATATTTATACCTTTATTTCCTTAGAATCTATTTCTATAAGTTATACAAGTATATCTAACTTACGTGACCAGTATATTAATCATACATTGATCTTTCTAAAGGTTCAAATATAGGCCGTATAATAAATTTATGGCGTGATCGTCTTAGTTAGGACCCTTATTTACGTTGTGTTTGTATAGTAACTTAGTTCTTTTAGGTGTATCTTGGAAGAATGAATATTTGCGAGAGCAATCGAAAGCTGTTGGTAGTGTCTTATAAGCTAAAGAACCCCGTTCACGAAGACAGAGCTCAAATAAAAGTTAAGAACAATAAATTGTCCTTATTCCACTTGTATCAGGTTCACAACAGTCAATTCCTTATTAATTAATCCCTTCCCGCTTGGAAAAGGCTCATAATATTTATATCAAATACCAGATACAAGGGCTTCGCTCTTCCACATTAAAAAAAATGTGGAGGAGGTACACGGCTCCGCACACGCCGCGCACGGTGAGCGCCAACCATTTTAATGCGCTACCCCCGAAGGGTACGCAAATTTGGGAACTGGACCGTAGTCCACAGCAAAATAACTGGCGAACCAGTAAAAGAGGACTTGGCCCCTTGATAGTGCGTAAGCACAAACATCGACCGAAGTCGCGCATGTCAATGCGTGTAAACGCCATACAGAATACGATCAAATCCAGCCACAGTGAATGTACGTCACACGGGTTAGGCAACAATAGGCACACTAGCCATAAAAAGCCGTCCGTGAGCGCCACCACCTGCCAGACCGCCGTTCCTGCAGACGTGATGTAAGTGTAAGGCATCACCACCAATTGCATGGTCAGCACGGCCAATTGGCCGCAGAGCGTGTCATGAGTCTACCGCTCAACTCAAGGGAATGGGGTCCCACGTTGCGCGGCTTTCGGCCGCAGCCTTGAGAGCCTCCTCAGATTCTCCCTCCAGCTACCACTCGCATGAGGTCAACACATATGCTCCACCAACCAATACAATGGCAGATATAGCCAATAGGCAGTTATAAGATATTAGTAATAATTCGCCATCAGAAAGGGTTTGTGTCACTGACGTTGAGTATATGCATTTTTCGATCATGTTTGTCTCACCCACCAACAAGTTGCCTTCAATCTTTCAAAGGTGGGAACTTTATAGAGATATATTAATATGTTGTTATATAAAACATCATGGGAGGGGCAGGACAGTCTGCAGCCCCGCTATGAAGGGACCCGACTTGGGCAAAGCTACTTGGGTTGTGAATCAAACCAAGATGTACAGAGCGCCATTGAGAAGAGCGACCCGCCAAACAACCATCGCAGAGACGCAATGCTGCAGAATGCAACAAGCATCAATACGACTATCGTCAGGCTTACACCATCCCAAGGTCCCCCATACAGTCCCGGCAGACAGCGCCACCCGCAAAATACAACTAACGTGTCACAGTAACACGCCACTAAGACGTCAGTAGCCAAAACTCCACGTATCATAGCGCTATTGCACTAAGACATGGAGTTGAGTATGCTTGCTGCACTTAAAAGTACTACCAAACACACTCACCCCAATCCGAAAGATAGCCGACGTATCCTAACGCTGTGCGCTAGGACGCCGCCCACAAACAGCAGGGGTGTTCGATGTCCACGGGCAAGTCGTATTGCTACAACAAACCCGCTTACCACCGACACTAAGATGATATGTCTAGGACACATCGATTACCCACCAACGTATCATAGTAGCACGGTACCAAGACATCATTAGCCAAAACTCCACGTATCATAGCGCTATTGCACTAAGACATGAAGTTGAGTATGCTTGCTGCACTTAAAGTACTACCAAACACACTCACCCTAATCCGAAAGATAGCCGACGTATCATAACGCTATGCGCTAAGACGCCGCCCACAAACGGTAGGGGTGTGCGATGTCCACGGGCAAGTCGTATATCTACAACAAACCCGCTTACCACCGGCACTAAGATGATATGTCTAGGACACATCGGTTAGCGAGTCCAAGTTTACCTCGGTCTCGGAGGCTGCGAAGCAACCTACACGCCACTATAATAATCCTTTTCAAGTCCCATTTCTTTCAATATAATGCTTTTACATATTTGAGACCTTCCACATATTTGCTTTATTTTATAGACCATACTATTGTATGTCTTATTCATATGGGACTTCAAGTCATAACTCTGCTATCATAATGCTTATGCATCATAGAGACCTTCTATATTAATGCTTTGGTTCGTTAGACCTTACTATCATGAGTCCCTAATATAGGACTAGTCATTGTGCAACCTTAGCAGTCGATCAGCCGACCACCCCATATATATGTATAACCTTGGGTATGTGTCTCCGGCAACGCCCCTTATTATGGAGACCATTACAAGAACACTTTCATCAACTTAGAAATTTTCCGACTAATACAAGAACACCTTCTTCAACTTAATTTTTTTTTATCCATTTTGTCTATTATATTACAAATGTTATTTATCTTTATTATTGTAATATAATTGACTTGTATTTATATAATTTAATATATTTTGAATATCTTAATAAAGATTTTAATAAATTTAGAGATTTTTTAGAGACAATTTATGCGTTAACTATACTATAATATTCAATATTCCCAATGAACATATTTGAACTTTTTACTTAATTTTAAACATTTTAATTGTTTAAAATATAATTTCTAAGACATTTTTAAATGCCTTTACATTGAATTTAATTATTATTTATTAATAATAATTATGAGGCGTCACAATATCAATGATATGTTGCTAACTGGTAGCATTCATTGCTATGCAGACGACACCACTGGTGATGCCTTATATACCGGCCGTGCCAATATTTCTCGGGAAAACGTCGCCGAGTACCGGGACAAACTTGTGTCTGAAGTCGAGTCTTTGCTTAACAAAGTTTCGGATTGGGGCCGACTAAATCTAGTCCAGTTCAATCCCCAGAAGACACAAGTTTGCGCGTTTACCGCTAAAAAGAACCCCTTTGTCGTGTCTCCTCAGTTGCAAGGCACTCCCCTTGCTGCCTCAGCCACTATCGGAATCCTTGGCGTTGACATATCGAATAGTGTGCAGTTTCGTGGTCACTTGGAAGGGAAGGCCAAAATTGGCCTCTAAAAAGCTTGACGTGCTCAGCAGAGCGAGACAGTATTAAATGCCGGCACATCGCTTGCAACTTTACAAAGCGCAAGTTCGGCCCCACATGGAATACTGTTCTCATCTCTGGGCCGGGGCACCCCAGTGCCAGCTCCTTCCACTTGACCGCATCCAGCGCAGAGCGGTACGAATCGTCGACGACCGAGTTTTTTCTGATCGGCTCGATACACTGGCACGGCGTAGAGATGTTGCATCTCTTTGCGTATTTTATCGCATATATCACGAGGAGCGCTCTGAGGAATTGTTCGGACTAATTCCAGCCGCTTAATTTCACCATCGCACATCGCGACAAAACTCGCGTTTCCATCCATACCATCTAGATGATTGGCGGTCCACCACTGTGCGATTTAGAAGAAGTTTTTTCCCTCGCACGACTTCCTTGTGGAATTAATTACCACGGACCGATACGGCTTAGGAACCTTCAAGAAAAGAGCTTACACCTTTCTAAAAGGTCGGCAACGCATCTGCCATTCCCCTGGTGTTGCGGTTGTTCATGGACGGCGGTAGTCACTTACCATCAGGTGAGCCGCAAGCTCGTTTGCCTCCTATTCCATAAAAAAAAATTATATATCCATGGAGGTGTGGCTTTTTGGTCAGTATTTGGTCCTCTACACCGTCGCGCGTTCAAGTCCTGAATTCAAATCAGTAAAAAATTTAATTTGTGGTTTGTGAAGGTAGATTTTATTCCAAAATAAATGGCAATTTTTATGCAAGAGAAGATAAAGAATCATAATCTCAGACGAATAACGAAGATTAGACGAAACGTTTCACATATTCAAGTGACACGTGGTCTTTTTTCTTTCTTTCTTTTATTTTACACCCTTAGAAATTCCACTGCTGAACGCACACACATGCACTCAAAATTTTATTGATACATACATACATACATATAATCACGCCTCTTTCCCGTAGGGGTAGGCAGAGACCACTTCTTTCCACTTGCTACGATCCTTACATACTTGTTTCGCTTCCTCCACTTTCATTATTCCCTTCATACATTTTATTGATGGTTGAAAATAATTTAGTATGCACATGTAGGTGTGTTCTTACAATAAAGAGTGCATGATTTTGGCTTGGTCTTGGTAATACTTGAAATGAGCTATTTGTTCCATCTATCATGCTTGTTGGTTTTGTTGTTGGTTGGCTCCAACACGAGAAAATAATCGCAAGAATGAAATTATTGTTTTTATTACTTAAAGAATAAATTGTGTTACACTTATGATTGTATTTACACACAGTATTTTATTTTGTAGAAGAAAAACGACAAAAATAAGGTTTTTCATGTGATTTATCATGTCTGTCTCATAGAGTAAGGATCAAGCGGAGGCTAACACTGCAATAAATTACACACTTTTATTTCATGACAATAATAAAACAAAGAAATAAAACTTGCTTTTATGTACAATCATAACTTTTTGATAAACCATGCTGCAGCGTGCTATAGCTGCATACGATTATTATATATTCTGCGGATGTATCAAGAATGGTTGGGTTTGACTGTGGAAACATCTCAAAGAATATCAGCGTGAAATATTAGAGTAATGTTTCTGTGTTTCGCATGATAAATGATGAGAATCGAAGAAACTTTTACTGGTACAAGGCATTTCATCTCAGTCCTCAAAGGTGATGAAAATATCTGGGCGGCAAGACAGGTTTTACAAACTCAGACTGTGTCCAATTGCCTGCGCTAGATATCCAAGAGAGACAACTGTAGTTAAAACTGATAGATAGGTAGATGGGTAAGGCCGTCGTTTTTGCCACTTTTTGATGAAAAATTATTCTCATATTTTGATTGGTTATAGAAAACAAAATAGTGGATAAATTGTAATGAAGGTATATCAATTAGGTTATATATCTCTTAAACTCTTACACCTATCCTTAATATTAATATAAGTTGTACATTTAAAAAAATACAACGAGTTAAATTCGTCCAGACTCCCAAATTTAACGAAAAACATGCTGTCTTTTTAGCATTTAAACTATAAAACTTATATTTTTGTAATGAACGTTTTAATAATTTGTGACTATCTAAAATGCCTTAATGTTAAGCTACTACATCGTGCTTTTCGTGTCTTTAATAATGCGTTATTTTATTGATCCATTTCTGTTTAAACTTGTGTTCCATATTTTAGCTTCTACGTTACTACTTTGTATGTTACCAAAATTTTCCCTTAAAAAGCATTGAAAACAGTTTGGTAGTATTTTGTAATTGCACTGACAACACTAAGGATTTCTGGCAGCACAGTTTAAAAAAAAAGACGCCATCTTGTCCAATCTTTTCGT
This sequence comes from Parnassius glacialis, assembly GCA_033319125.1. Lineage (NCBI taxonomy): Eukaryota > Metazoa > Arthropoda > Insecta > Lepidoptera > Papilionidae > Parnassius > Parnassius glacialis. The sequence goes on from JAVANC010000005.1 coordinate 42,305,322, forward strand.
GTCTGGAGTCTGTCAAATGTGCACGCGTGTGTTTTGGCAGTGAATTTTAATTGTGAATTTTGGCGATTTCAAAGGTAAATATCTGTTTTTATTGTTCACATCTTATATAGTATTATGAACGAGTAACTAATAAGTGCGTGGTAATGTGTCTATGTTTAAAATTCACTTTGAAGTCGAGTTATGTCTATTTATAACCTTGAAAAATCTCACTTTAACGTTACTTCTATGTAGCTTTAATGTCACTGGTAACGTTGATTGTATGTTTCGTAACGTTTTACTGTTGTAAAGTGTTAGCTTCTTTCCGGTAACCTTAAATAAGTCTGTATTTATACTGCTCATTTATGATAGGTACTTGTACAATGGCAACCCAAAATTATTAAATCATTCTACCATAGACTCGGTCGTTTATTCGAATGCATAGTACACGTGTGGAGGGGATTGTAGTGAGGAAAGCTAACACGAAAAAGGAGAAAGGTATTCTGGTTCCAGGTTCAGAGGAAGTAAGTCGTGAGCAATAAAGCGCCGAAGTAGTTGTAATAGTAGTTAATATCTATTTATTTGCTATGAAATTATGTATACCCTGTGATATTGTATTATTTTATGAAAATATAAGATGTGATTATGTGGAATATTAAGTCTTTCTTTTACGAATCCCCGAATTTGAGCTGACGACAACAGTTCAGAAGTGGGATCGTTAGAGAATTTTTATAATTTTCTTTCACGTCCACAAAGGCCATTTTAGTTGCTAATTTTTACTTCATCTTTTAAAAAAAATATATAATAAGTCGTTGTGATTAATTTAAAAATAAACAAATTAGATACTTTTGTCTATTAGTAAATTTAGATATAAAATTAGAGACCCCAGTCTTTTATATTGAAGTCGTTTAGTATTTATCTACCCACACTTTTTTTTCATTTCTTTCTTAATATCGCAAATTGAAATAGTTCATAATTCGTCGTTAACTAATTACTGTATTTTTTTTGTCTCAATTACTTTCTTAATATAGAACATTAACTCTCCTTTTGTTTTTTTATAATAAAGATATTAGTTTTATCAAACGTCATGATTAAGAAATGATGTTGGTACTTAAAACTATCTTCATAATATTCTTAATTGGTATGTCAATAAAAAACCAATGTGTAGTTGCAAAAATATAGCGTGGAAAAGAAAAAAAGGTTAAATTGTCATTATTTTTTTTTCATTTTTTTCCTTATTTTCAAAACGAAACTTGAAACTTGTTTTTCCTCTTTGTGCTTTTCCTTTTAGAATCTTAAGCAATCTTAAGTAATTCGAATTCGATCATTAAAAATTATGATAACATGCCTAATAATTTAATTATTACTATGGATAAAACTAATAGTTTATTACGATAAATTAATCTGACGTTGAATTGATACCGATGATTATGTTTTAAGCTATTCTATTGGAAGTTTCAGATACGAATATAATGGATAACATTGGGTTCGGTCGAGGGGAAGGGCCGCTGACCAATGAAGTTGACTCACCCAGGTTTGAGGGTGAAAGTGAGCCCAGGTTAGAGGGCCAGAGGATGCTCAGGTTAGAGAGCAGAGGATCACCCAAGTTTGAGGGTGAAGGTGAGCCCAGGTTAGAGGGCCAGGGGATGCTCAGGTTAGAGAGCAGAGAATCGCCCAGGTTAGAGGGCCAAAGGATGCTTAGGTTAGAGAGCAGGGAATTGCCCAGGTTAGAGGGCCAGAGGATGCTCAGGTTAGAGAGCAGAGGATCACCCGGGATTGAAGGTGAAGGAGAGCCCAGGTTAGAGGGCCAAAGAACACTACACAAATATGAATAAAAGGAATTTGAGAAGAAGGAACAAAACTGCACTAAACGATGACAGACTAAAGAGAAGAGGTGACTATGTGACTGATTCAGGTAGTTCCGTAGAAGAACGAAGAGGTGAAAGGAAAAACAAGCAAAGGAGACACGAACCGAATGAAAAGCACAAATCGAGGAGAAGGTACCGAAGTGGCAGTTCCAGCTGTGAGTCAATTATTCTTAATAATAGCAGTAAGAAAATAAAATCTAATACTAACCTTATTCTTGATAAGTTTTTGACAATTTTAAATAACGTTAAAAGTTCAGAAAAACCTAAAATATCGTTTAACGCTAATGTTATACCAGAATTCGAACCTATGTGCAAATAGCAAACAGTGCTGGTATGGATCAATAAAGTAGAAGAGTGCGCGGAGATTTATGGGTGGGAAGAGAGGGAAATAATACATTATGCTTTACCAAAACTTGTAGGGGTCGCTAAGACCTGGTTCCAAGGCCTACCATCGCTGTTGCTCACATGGGGTGAATGGAAAAAAAACTTCTTGAATCATTTCCTTTTCGGGAAGACTATGCTGAACTTTTGACGGAAATGCTAAGCAAACGTGTCAAATATGGTGATTCGTTGGGAGCACTATTATTATGTGAAAATAAATTTATTAAATAGATGTAGAATACAGGGAAGGCAAGCGGTAGATTGTATTTTATATGAGGTAGATGACCGAGCCATAAAAGTAGGGGCACAAGCAGCTCAATTCACGGAACCCCAGCAGGTTTTAAAATACTTTCGAACCGTAAAAGTAGCTCAAACTAGGGAAGTACAAGACATGGATAGTAGAAACCGATATGAACGCAAAGCTCAGTTTAATGCAAATCAACGGTTTACAAATACTAAAACTGTGTCGTTTAATTCGAATATAAGATGTTTTAATTGTAATGAGATCGGAAACCCTAGTTTCAAATGCGATAAACCTTTAATTAAATGTAATTTATGCGATAGGTTAGGACATTATTCCTCTAGTTGCTTTCGAAATAAAAACAGTTTTGATCTTAATAAGACTGAGTTACTGCACAAAGCGGATAAAAATGAAAAACAGGTATCAAAGCTCAATGTTTCCGATGATGCTAATTATAAATATGTTTTGAATGTCAAAATTAACGTTACTAAATTACCGTGTCACGTTGATTTGGGAAGCCAATGCTCACTTATTTGGATGAGCAAGGTTAAGGAATTAAATCTTACTGCTTAGTTTTCAAATGACCTCCCAGTGCTTAGGGGGATTGGGGGCTAATATTGTTTATCCTCTGGGCGTAGTGGCTGCTGAAGTGGAAGTTCAGGGCATCCGAAAAACTATTGACATATATACAGTAGATGATTACGTTTTAAGTTACCCTCTTCTTCTAGGGCACACGTTTACTGAATTACCCGATATTGTAATAACCAAAACTCCTTCCAAATTAATTTTTGAAAAGATGAATAGTCATAAAATTCATTTATTGTCCAGCAGTGATGTTACTGTTCATAATAACTCGTTCAAATTAATACCCGTTAAATCGGACCCGATGTTTGATGGAAGCGTGCACGTGCGGGGATCACTTAGACGAAAGGATGGTAAAGAATATTATCTTCTTCCGGAAGAATACACTATCAAAAATGGAGTCGGATTACTATTAGTATATTACGTGTCTGAAGATGATATAACCATTTCCAAAGATAATCCACTTTCTCGATTTCTTAACTGCATATATTCCTAGTCCGTGCCAATTCTCGATTGTTGTTTGATGTCTTTTGATACATTTAATCCTGACGATTTAATTAATTGTGGTGAAGGACTTAATAAATATGATCGTTTGCGTTTGCAAAATCTATTAAACAAACACCACGATAGTTTTTCAAAAGAAATGCATGATCTTGGGTTTACCAATGTATCTGAAATGGTTATAGAGCTTGAAGACAATGTGCATATTGTGTATAGACCGTACCATTTATCACATTCTGAGAGATCGCTGGTAAATGACATGATAAACGAAATGCTAGATAATGGGATTGTCAGGGAATCATCATCGCCTTATGCGAGCCCAATCGTTTTAGTCCAGAAAAAGACCGGTGAAAAACGCCTATGTGTCGATTACCGAGCCCTCAATAGGAAGACCAAAAAGGATCATTACCCTCTTCCTCGTATTGAGGATCAACTTGATCAACTGGCAGGCAATACATTATTTACGTCTCTTGACCTGGCTTCTGGCTATTATCAAATACCAATATCGGAAGAATCCCGACATAAAACTGCCTTTGTTACTCCGGATGAACAATTTGAATATAACCGCATGCCATTTGGTTTGGTCAACGGACCCTCAGTATTTCAGAGGGCGATTAATAAGATATTGCATAATACTAAAATAAAATATGCATTAGTTTACATGGACGATATTCTCTTTCCATGTTAAAATGTAGATGAAGGGTTGGAACGACTAGAGGAAGTTTTAATACAACTTAAACAAGGCGGACTAAGGCTAAGACTCACTAAATGTAACTTTTTTATGAATACTTTAGATTTTTTAGGGTTCGAAGGTGAACTGTAAGGGCATTCGACCTGGGAGTAAGAAAACAGAGGCTGCCAACGCCTAAGAATCAACACGAATTACGTCAATTTTTAGTATATCTGGGTTCTTAAGAAGATTTATAAGAAATTACGCTATTTTAACTTCTCCCTTGGCCAACCTTTTAAATAAGAACTTAGCTTGGACTTGGGATACAGAACAAGAAAAGTCATTTGGCACAGTTAAAACTCTGCTTACACAACGTCCATTGTTAGCTCTATACGACCCGAAAGCAGTAACACAGCTTCATACCGACGCGTGTAAAGACGTAATAGCTGGTATTCTTTTGCAAAAGTGACTCAATGGGTGCTTTTTATCCCATCTCCTATTTTAGTCGAAAAACCACTTGCGATAAGCGCAAGTTTCACTCTTATGAGTTAGAGACGTTAGCAGTAGTAGCTTTGTTATGTAGATTCCGCGTATACTTACTAGGGATAGCCTTTGTAATTTATACCGATTGCAATGCTTTGCGAACTACGTTAGTTAAACGCGACCTTATTCCGCGGGTTGCACGTTGGTGGATTCAGATTCAAGAATATGATTGTACCATAGAATATCGTCTTGGTGCTCGCATGGCGCATGTTGATGCGTTAAGTCGCAATTCTGTTATGGGTCCTATACCCGAGGCTCATATTCTAGATATACTTGCAATCGAAAGTTCTGATGAGAATTGGATCGCCACCGTGCAAGGCTCTGATGAAGAAGTGTTAAAAATTAAAGAAATTCTTAGTAATACCAGCACTAAAACAGTCATGAATATACACAAAAACTATAAATTAAAGAACGGACATGTATATCGTCGGCTCGGAAATGAAATAAGATGGCTGGTTCCGAGGAGAGTGCGTTGGCAAATAGTCAAACAAAACCATGATGATATTGGGCATTATGGTTTTGATAAGACATTACAACGCATTCAGCAACGCTACTGGTTTCCAAAAATGCGGCGTTTTGTCAAAAGTATGTACAGTCTTGCCTAGAGTGCGCGCACCATAAAGCTCCAGGTGGTAAACGACAAGGTGGATTGCACCCCATTGAAAAAGCCAGTATACCCTTCCACATTGTACACGCGGATTATTTAGGACCTTTTATTAAAAGTAGAAAAAGGAATTGTTATTTATTTGTTTAGTTGACAGTTTTACTAAGTTTGTAAATATAAAGGCTGTTAAGAACACCAAGTCTCTGACTAGCGTACGTGTACTAAAAGAACATATCGGTTATTTTGGAGTACCTACTCGTCTCATAACTGACAAGGGGACAAGTTTTACGAGCAAAATCTTTAAAGACTGTATTTCCTCCTATGGTATAAAGCATATTGTTAACGCCGTAGCAACACCTAGGGCAAAATGGGCAAGTTGAACGTTTCAACAGAACTATACTTGACGCGCTAACAACATCTAGCCATAATGAAGACGATAGATCTTGGGATGAGCACATTTGTAACATTCAAATTGGGTATTAACACAACTATCCATAAAACTACAAGAAAAAAGCCCCTCCGAGTTGTTATTTGGGTTTAATATCACCAGTAGTAGTGAGGGCATTATTGCATCCTATTATTGCTGACACCACAAAAAGTAGACTTTGAAAAGTTAGCTCATATAAGGGATAGGGCCAGAGAGAATATAAAAGCACAGCAGTTTAAAGACATTGCTAGGTTTAATAAACATAGGAAACCTGGGAAAACTTATAGGTCGGGTGATCTAATCAGAGTTGAGAGGCAGGTGCCCCATGATGGTAAATCTCAAAAATTAGTGACTAAGTTCCAAGGACCTTATCGCGTAGTAAAAGTGCTGCCTAACGACAGATATTTAATAGAAGACACTCCACTGACGCGCAAAAATGGCCGTCGTTACGAGGCTGTAATTGCTATAGACAAAATGCAGCCTTGGCTGAATTACTCTCGAGATTTGTCAAGTAGTGATAATGAATGTAGCCATAGTGATAATGATTTAGAAACTTAATATTGTATATCATGCTATGTATAATTACATAAAGCCTGTCTATAAAACAACACAAATCCTTCAGTACATTAATTGTAATTAAACATGATGGCATTTTTTTTTGTTTTAACTTAATTTAATCATTTTGTTCAATTAATTGTGTAATTTAAAGAAGTTATAAATATAAATCAAATGTATATAAATATAAACGCATAATGTTTTTTTTTTTACAAAATATGTTTAATTTGTACGCAATATGATATGACAAAATTAATAATGTTTTATAATATAATGTAATACTAGAATTATATAAAAAGTTAATTATTTTTGTTTAGTAGTTCACTTTTTATTCACAATATTATAGTGAATTAAGAATGTAATGTGCATAATTATAAATTTATTTAAGTGCGAGGAAGCACTCGGAGCAGGATGGCCGAACTGTTAGCTTCTTTCCGGTAACCCTAAATAAGTCTGTATTTATACTGCTCATTTATGATAGGTACTTGTACAATGGCAACCCAAAATTATTAAATCATTCAACCATAGACTCGGTCGTTTATTCGAATGCATAGTAAACGTGTGGAGGAGATTTTAGTGAGGGAAGCTAACACGAAAAAGGAGAAAGGCATTCTGGTTCCAGGTTCAGAGGAAGTAAGTGGTGAGCAATAAAGCGCCGAAGTAGTTGTAATAGTAGTTAATATCTAATTATTGGAAAACTGAAACTATAAGTACGTGAGAATTTATTTGCTATGAAATTATGTATACCCTGTGATATTGTATTATTTTATGGAAATATAAGATGTGATTATGTGGAATATTAGGTTTTTCTTTTACGAATCCCCGAATTTGAGCTGACGACAAAAAAGGGTTTGTGTATATTGTAATTTATTAAAAATACTTTTTGTAAAAAAAATATCTACTTTTTTTTTAAGTTTTGATCATGTAGAATACTGAAAAATCCGCTCAGTAACTTGTTATTTGATGTACAGAGGACATTTTTTACTTGATTTCCAAGAAGTTACAAATTACCTACGTATACTTTTACTTATTGGTTTAGATTTCTTTACAAATTCAAACAAACATACACAACAGTAGTTTAGTTGCCTTAATTAACTTGTGTCTTTAAGGAGTTTGGAAATACGTGGAAACTGAAAAAGAAAGGTTTTTAAAACATTTTTTCGTGCCATTTAGTGGAAAAATAAAATAATCTCAAAAAAGTAAAAAAACAGCCTTCAAAAAGAATAAGGTTTAATCTTTAGTGAAAAACAGTTAAGGATATCTGTGCCAATTGTTTCTAAAAATTAAACCAAATCTTACTGTTTACCGCGTATTTTTTTAAGTCTGTTTTTATGTTTTAATGTTTATTTCGATATTCGCGTGAACGGTCTTCTCTTTCCAGCAAACGATGTCGCTTAGTGTTAAAAAGAGATACACATACCCACGAAAAAATGTGTTGCTAGGAGGGTAGTGTGACCCTTAGCCAATGTATTAAACATGAATGTATGAATTAATTAGAGCCCTTAAACCATACTATCCCTTTAATTTTCTGATTAACAATAAAACAATATAAACATTGTCACAGATGCTGCCGATGACTGCAGCTGAAAAGCAGAAAAAATATCGCGATAAGTTGAAATAAGAAAACCCTCAAAAGTATGAAGAAATAAAAAAGAAGGCCAAAGAAAGATCTGCACGTTACTATGAGCAAAAAAAGAGTACCTATACTGAAGAGCACAAACAACAATTACGGCATAAATGTAAGGAAGAACGGAAAAAAGCAAAAGATGCAAAAATGGCATCTCAAAATGAACCGGGTACGGCACATACTTCAAATCCCAAGGAAGATAATATTTAACTAACTTGTCGTAATATGCAACGCTGAATTGAATACAGGCTGAAACAAGAAACTGCACAACTGAGATTACAGTTAAACACATTGACTAATAGTTTCAAAAGTCTTCAGAAAAAAACGAATAGACAACAAAACAAAATAGACAAGATGCAGGCAGATTACGAAAATGTATTAACTAGATTAATCACGGCAGTGGAAACAAAGGACACAAATACACGAAAATTAGAAGAGAAAACACCGAGAAAAGAAGTAACAGAGTTCATAAATAATAACATACCTAACATTGAAACTCCAAAAAAAGAAGAAGTTAAGAAGAAACTACTAGAACACGATGTACTAACGAAGTCACTAAAATTACAATTCCAAACTGCTAACAATACCAAAAATAATGTTTTGAGAAAGGTTCTGGATAACAACATTGTGGAAAAATATAAACTGAAAACAAGATTAAGAACCTCTCTGGGATACAAGAGTAATTTCAAAAACTACCTTCAGCAAAAGACCAGAACCGCTGCATTGCAAAAGAAAATCGAATGTTTTTTTTTTTAACAGAGATGATGTTAGCCGCACGACTGCAGGCAAAAAAGAATATAGAACCTTCAAAAAAGTTACACGCCAAAAGAGCTATTTGCTAGACAAACTAATCGTACTTCATAGAAAGTTTATCGCAGAAGAGGCCCAAATAAGTTTCAGTACTTTCAAAAAGTACCGCCCGTTTTACGTACTTTCTCTAAAAATCAAGGACTGCGAGAGTTGCGCGTGCAAAAAACATTCTAATATGCAATTCCTGGTTGATGAACTAAAATCCCTTAAAATACTTAAAATTGACAATCTGAATGAGATAACAACAGATTTAGTATGCGATTTTTACTCAAAAGATTGCATGTATAATAATTGTAATGCGTGTTCAGAAATTAAATTAAAAGTTGGTAACGAAGAACTGTCGGCTAAAGCAAGCTGGTTTACTTGGGTTTTAAAAATCATGAATATGAAAAGAAAAGAGAAAAGAAGAAAATTAAAAAGATAATAAAAATTAGGAAAAAGGGTACTTTACAAGACTTACTTGAGATATTTATTGCGGAAATGAAACAATTTAAAATACATATTTTTAATTTTTATCACCAATATAAAAAAAAAAAGATTGCATTAATAATTTAGAAAGTTATGAAGCATGTATTCATATAGATTTCTCTGAAAATTTCACCTGCAAATACCATAAAGAAATACAGGCAATGCATTTCATAAAAGAACAGATTACCCTTTATACGGGAGTTATTTACATTAAAGGAGAGAAGAAACCTATTTCTTTCTGTTCTATATCCTCCGATAACCAACACAATCCAGAGGCAATATGGGCCCACCTCGATCCCGTTTTACAACACATAAAGAGTAACTATCCAAACATTTTTAACATTCACTTTTTTTCTGATGGCCCAACGACCCAGTATAGACAGAAAAAAACTTTTACTTATTCAGTGAAAAAGTATGAATATGGGTTTAGTTATTGTACTTGGTCGTTTTTTGAGGCCGCCCATGGAAAAAGTGCCCCTGATGGTATCGGAGGCGCCATCAAACGAACTCTAGATGCCGAAATCGCAACATCAACATCCCAAATGCAGAAACAGCATTTGGTGTTTTGAAATCGGAGGACACAGGTATCAGATTATTTTATATTTCTTCTCTCAACATCAAGCCTTTACACACAAAGATCAGTCCTTTGCCGCAAACAATGAAAATTCATCAGGTGATAACAATAGAAAAGCAAATACAGAAATCTCAGCTGTTTCTGTGGGGATCCTAGAGACAACTGTAAATTTCACTCACCTGTATATCATAGCTTTTTGCCCACTATTTAAGCTAATGAAAAACAAGAAAAATGTGAAAATAAAAAGGAAGTTAAAAATTCAAAGAATAACAATAAAACTAGGCGACGTCGTATCAGTTCATCAACCGAAGAAGACAAATATGATGATAGTATTGAGTATGCGGAAAGCGACGCCTCGGTGTTGTTTTCGGATGAGTCTATAAGTCTAGATTTTAACGACGATGAAAACAATCTAATCACAGAACTTGACGAAAAAACAGGTATTCTGAGGCCAAAAATTGATCCAAACAAGAAAGTCACTCCTGCAATTCACAATAATTTTAAAGAAACCTTATGCTGAAAATAATCCTGAATATGAAAGGAAAAGAAAAATAATTTGTGAAAATGAAGATTTAATCCATAAAAAAATTTGCGAAACTACGAGACATGTTATTGGAAAAGATGATGTTACAATTTTGTCACAAATAAGAAAAACACCGGAAAATACTGCGAGTTATGATTTAAGAGAAAGCTATTTATTTGGAAAGGAAGACCCAATAAAGGAAATAAGAACTAATGACAGTAACGTATATTAAGACTGATAAAAGAAAAATAGACCAGAACAGGGATAATAAAAACGATATCAAAGAAGAAAAACACAAAATTGAGATTTAATGTACTAATAAAGATGAAAGCAAGGAAATTCTAAATATTACCGTAGAAGAAGGGAGAAAAAAAGCTGAATAAAGAAAATTATACAATTGAGACTGAATATAATAAACAATTTGATAGTATGAGAGGAAAAAGTAATACTGGTGAAGTTTTACAAGACGCAGATTAATATAAACAAATAGAAAATAAAGAATTCGAAGAATTTAAAAGAAGATGAAAGTGACAAGGAATCGAATACAAATGAAGGGAAAAATACAATCGAGTGTGAGGAAAATACGCAGAACTTTATTTTAAATAAAACTAATAGTATATAGTTCGATATTTCCATAGAAAAACGTGGAAATATTTTACAGGATTTGTTGAGAATATAGAATTTAAGAACGGAGAAAATTATTATAAGGTAAAATTTTTGAAAACCGTCAAGGATTTATCAGATTCCGTGAAGTTTGTAGTCCAAATAAAATTAGATATTGATATAGTGACCAATATTTCTATCGTCAAAAAGGTAAATTTGATTCAACGGGAGAAAGCCTCTAAAGAATATTACCTGAGTACCGATATTGATTTGGTTTATTTTGATTGTTGAATATTTATTTATAAGGTGTATGAAAGGTTTTGTATTGCAATGACCTCTTATGTACAGACGCCAGCACATCAGCCCACTCCAATCTGTCAAATTTCTTTAATAGATTTTCAACTTTATCACAAAACCAGAAGGTTCATTTTCGATTGAGAAAATTTGACAGATTGGTGTAAGTTGTTGTGCTGGTGTCTGTACCTAGATTAGAGAGAATTATGTAGCTTTTTTAACTTTTTACATGTTATTTCATTTTGCTACGAGATTTGTTACTGTTGCCAAATAACAAAATAATTACCTACACTAATTTCTAGTTTTTTTTCACCTACAGTTTCTAAGAAACATTTCGTGTCTATTTTATAAGAAAATTACCAATATTAGTTAGTTTTCTAGAAATATACCTACTATTTATTTAAGAAAATAACCCGTGTGATAATTGTAAAAACTTATTGAAAAAAAAAGCTTGAGTAAGATTATATTGTTCTAATTTTGTGATTTCACGAAACATTATTGATATCATTGTGTAGTTTATTGTATAGGTTTATATCATATTATAATGAATACTATTTAGTTTTTTGTTTTTCCTAGAAGAGTTTTTTAGATACTCTATCCATGATATTAAAGATTATTGTTACTTCACTGATATCGTAGGTAGTATTATTTTACTGATATTGGTAAAATTGGCCAGATTTCATGGTTGTGTAATAATTCTAAGTTGTTGATAGTTTTAAACATTTTTCATGAGACTGGAAACTAAATGTTCCCGTGTATTTACCTTATTTTTTTCTATCACTGAACTTCTCACAGTTGGCGAACTGAACAGTTTAGCTTACGCGTCGAAACCTCCTCCTTTTTGAAGTCGGCTAAAAATAGCGCGTTTGCAATCGGCCTTACAAACATTATATGTTACTTTCGCGTTACATCTATGTTACCGTAACATAAAAGTGTCATGTTACTCTATGTTACTAAGTGGGCAAAATCTACGGCCTTACCCAGATACGTAAAAGCCAAATGTGCTCAACATCAGTTTTTATCACAATCTGCGCATCTCTACAATAGACTGAACAAAGATTTAAATATACATATGTCAGTTAAACACATACAAATGTAAACACAGAGTAAGAAAATATTTATATACTAAAACATACAACAACACAGAAATTTATTGCGATATACTATGTTATTAATTAAATTTTATATTTCTTATGTGATATGTGATTGATACATACACATACACGCATGGAATAGAAAGAATAGAATAGAATATTTTTTATTCAATATACATTACATGTGTAATTCTTATTAAAAGTCATTTTTTACTTTACACTGGTTCGAAAAAAAAACCTCTGTCCTGGGAAGAACCCAGCGGGGCATTTTTTTTTAAAATAAATTTTGCAATATAAATGATTATTTATAATCTAACTCAAAATTTATTTAAGAAACTGCTTGAAAGTGACCACCTCATTCCCAGGGGTTATTATCAACCTTGTATTCATTTATACTATAATAAACCTTTTTATACAGTTTCAGCTTAATAAAACATTTAAACTTAGTAATAGAGAGAACCTGTACACTTTCCGGGACCTTGTTGTAATAGCGTATACATTGCCCCAAGAATGAATTACTGACTCTGTGGAGTCGAGAAACTGCATCACTAGCTTGTGTTTGCTCCTAGCCTTTACATAATGTATATCACTTTTTTACTAAAACTACCTTTGTTTTCCTGAACATACTTATATGTAATTTTTGATTTTTCCAAGAAATATAAGACACAAATATGCAGAAAAGTAGGCATTTTATGATCGTTTTTTTTTGACAGTAAGCGTGAGCCAAAGATCTTCAGCACTGGAGTTAAAGTTAGGTTGAGGTTCACAGACAACTCTCTGCGTGTCGCAATGAGTACACCCGCCCCCGTACAGTTGGCCCGTCCCAGCATAATCACGATCGCGGTGCCACACAACATACCGACCATCAAATAACTCAGAGTTCGAAATACCATCCAGAAGCCACGTTTCAGTTATAACAATGACATCGTATTTAGACAAGCAGGTATTTACGGTAGAAGTCAGATGTTTTAGTACGCAGACCTCGTGCATTCTGATAATAAATATTAAATAAAGAGCTATTCGTTTATTAATAAAAAACGTAGCCATTATAAATCATTAAATTAAAATAAAATAAAAAGAATGTAAAATCAAAATTATAAACCTAGACAATATGTAAAAGGCCTTAAAATAATAACTAAAAATTCCTAAATTGGTTTTAACTGCAAACACAAATAGCGAATAAACATGGTTACTAATTATCACGTCAGAACAGTGCTGTAATAATAAATAGATTATTAAAAAATAATAGAATCAATATTGTTCAACATCATATTATTACGAAGAAGAATAGGCGAGAAAACCAACTCTAGTATTAAAAAAATGTTTAAAGTGTAATGAAAAAGCAGGTGAACATAAATGCTTAGGCAAATAAAAATCAAGATTATTAAACTAAACGGAATGCAGAAAGTCTTAAAATAACTAATTAAAAATAAAAATATATTATTAATACTAAGGTTAATAGCATGATATGAAAGCAAACCAACACGATAGCATATTAATACATTAAAACAATTTTGCAGCATGGAATAAGTGCAATCAATATCATTCAATACCAAATAGGGTATAAGAGCGAAGAAAGCGAGCACAATATGCATACGGTTACCTAAAATATATCGAAGAAGCGGGTAGGAACAACTATACGTCGAGCAATATATCAAACAAAGAGTTTTAGAAAAAAACAGAATAACAACAGCGATACATCGGCAAAGCAGGGGTCGTAAACATTTTCAGTAGCGACAAATTCTTCCTTTATGTAGCGGTTGATGAAGTTGACAATAATAGATTTATCTTTACCAAAATGTTTCGGCACCCTCTCTATGTAATTTATTTGATGTTTGGGGATCGTGTAACCAACCTGGGTGCATATGTTTTCTACTATTGAAAAAAGGTTTTCATCTGTCTTTAGGGGAACTCCCTTTATCTCGACATTGTTAAGTCGAGACCATTGTCCCTTAGCAGCTAACTCCTTTTTCAGGGTCGATATTTCAGAGAGTGTCGAGTCAACTGTTATTTTTATTTGCTCCAATTTAGGTATCTTGGATTCAAGATCAGTTATTCAGGACTCACAGTTAGTTATTTTTTCATTATTAAATTCACAGGATGATTTTAGCTCTCCTATTTCACGCCTAATGCTTTTCACGTCATCAATGAGTGCTGGCAGGCAATAATGCTGTAGTCTTAGGTCACGTATTTCTTGCAGAACCATATCAATTGAAGCATAGCAATCAATAGCAAGAATCGGCAATTACATGAAATTTATGATTATTATCATTACAATTATATGTGAAATTTAAATTATTATTACACATTAAATTATGCATTTGTATATTTTTAATATTATGTCTTAAATTATTTTCCTGTGGCAATGCCT
>JAVANC010000005.1:42322533-42324850 GCA_033319125.1 Parnassius glacialis
GTTTTGTTTCAATTGCATTAGGTTCGTCGGATTATTCTTATTAACCTTACTCTTAAGGTATCCCCATACGAAATAGTCAAGCGGGCTAAGGTCGGGGCTTCTGGGAGGCCAGTTGATGTTACCTCTACGTGAAATTAGCTTATTAGGAAATAATTGGTTAACAGCTTCAATTGATTGATTTGTTGTATGGCAAGTGGCCCCGTCTTGTTGGAACCACGTTCTTGAGTTAAAACCTTTAAACTCCTGCAACTCTGGGCTCAAAAAGTTTCGCAGCATATCGCAATAACGGTCACTATTCACATTGAGCGGTTGGCCTCGTCGATCTTCATGAAAATATGGGACGATTATGCCTTTAGCAGACATAGCGGCCCACACAACGACCTTTGGGCTGTGCAGGGGTCGTTTATGCTTTCGTCTCGGATTCTCTTTTGCCCAGCATCGACAATTTTGTTTATTAACATGCCCATTCAGGTGAAAGTTGGCTTCGTCACTGAACAGTATGTTTTCAAAGTTGTTGAATCTCCGCAGCGTTTCGTTTGCAAAATTCAATCGATTTACATAGTCCGTATCCTTCAATTCTTGAACTAATTGAATTTTATATGCTTTTTAATGCAAATCTTTCTTTAAAATTGAATGCAAAGACGATTTTCAATGCTTGGCTTCGCTTGCGGATAGATAAAGACGGATTTTGGCGAACTGACGCCTTCACTTCTTCGATTGTTTACTGGTCGCGGATTGAACGAGGGCGACCAGAGTTTTGAATTTTTACCGTCGCACCTGTACTTTCAAACATCCGGATCCATTTTCTAACGCTATCGTCACTTGGTGCATTGCGCGTGCGATACTCCGCACGATATAAACGTTGAGCAGTCACTATTGAATCACCGTTACGATAATACGCTCGTACGCAAAAAGCGCGATGCGTTCCCGGGTACAGCTCCATTGCGACTGAAACCTCACAAAATGGCGGACTCCACGATCCCCTACCCGCGCCCCTGCGCCGCTCCGAATCAAGTTCAGCGCTAAAACAAACACCCGATACTCTTTTTGGACACCGAGTACATTTTAGGACCTCATTAACTTGTGAAACCCAACTTAGATCATCAGAAAAATTAAGCCAAGGTTCTTACCTAGCATATCCTAAATCTACGTATTACGTTTATACGTGGTAGAACCATGTTGCAGCTATATTAATAGTATAGTTGTAGCACGAATGGGTCGGCTCGACTGAGGAAGGACCACGCTCTCACATAATACCAGCGTAAAATAGCAGCTTAACACTGCTGTGTTTCGTATGGTGAGTGTAGAGAACCGGAGACCCTTTTTAGTGGAAAAGAGGTCATCTTCGTCCTCACGGGTGACAACGCATCTGCATTTTGATTCGCAAACGAGCATAAAAATATATGTCTATGGGCCACAGCAACCACTTACCATCAGGTGGACTGTGTGCTCGCTTGTCACCCTATAGAAAAAAAATGTATACCATTTAGAATGATCTTAGGTAGATGTAGATAGTCGAATTGACATGTAATTGTCCTTTAAATCTTAGATAGATATCTATGTTTATGAATCACTTCATCCACTTTCTAAGAGATGGATTGTATTCTCGTTTTGTAGTCTTAATTATATAAAAAGTTTACTTATGTAGCACAACCCATGTTACGAACTTTCGTCATATTATGTAACTATCTAAGTAATTCTACCTTAAATACATGTTACTATTCATTTGATCATTATCATCGTTACAGCCTATCAAAGTACACTGCCGAATAGATAACTATCTCCATATATGGGCCCATAAGGGAAATATTGGAATTCAAGCTGCCATTCGCAGATTTTTTATTCTTTTCAATTGTTATCAGAAAGATGCTGTTGCACATATTAATTAACTGATTCCTCAACAATTAATTAATGCTTATTTGTGGCGACATCATGTGACAGGCCATCCACTTCCATTTAATATGGTCGCGTACTTTCTGTGTATGTAAGTAACTATGATATGTAATATTAACCTTAAAAATGTGACAAAGGAGAGAATACCTGCAGAGCTTTTTTTCCCGTTTCTTTTCTGTAGCTTAATTCCATAACTAAAGCAGATTTTATATGTTTACAAAAAAATAAGATATATTACAGTCTATTAAAGTCCACTGCTGAACATAGGCCTCCACCATAGACTG
Organism: Parnassius glacialis; assembly: GCA_033319125.1. Taxonomy (NCBI): domain Eukaryota; kingdom Metazoa; phylum Arthropoda; class Insecta; order Lepidoptera; family Papilionidae; genus Parnassius; species Parnassius glacialis. The sequence goes on from JAVANC010000005.1 coordinate 42,324,711, forward strand.
TCTCTTAGGGGGAAATTTACTATCGTTGCCACGCTTGGTAAGCGCGTTGGCAACCGCAGTTTTGCATACCTTAAGCGAAAGCGCATTGCATACCTTAAGCGAAAGCGCAAGGTGTGTTCTACTATCGCCTAAAAATTAAG
>JAVANC010000005.1:42324950-42372632 GCA_033319125.1 Parnassius glacialis
CCCCCCCCCCCCCCCCCCTCTGGCCCTAATAACAGCTTCCAATCGCTTCTTCATGGATCGAATAAGTTTCTTTACCCGATCTTGTTCGATGCTATCCCATTCTTGAATGAGCGCCGCTTTGAGGTCCGATTTCGTGGCTGGTGCAGGATTTCTAGCCCAACTTTTCTTTTAAGTTCATCCCACAAATCCTTGATTGGATTTAATTCGGGGCTACACGCTGGCCCAGTCCATAGCAGGCAATTTCAAACTCCTGTAAATACTTCATGACGGAACCTGCAGTATGTGGACGGCATTGTCGTGCATTAAAATGAAGTTGTCGCTGATGAAACCGGCGTAAGGAACGACGTGATCCCCTAAAATCTCTTAGATGTATCAGTTCGCCGTCAATTTTCCCACTTGACCACCATTTTCAATAAAAACCCAACTCGGTTTTTGCATCCATTCAAATGCCCCGCCCATACCATTCAGAAACCTCCTCCAAAAGCCACATTTTTTTTGATGCAGCATTGCGCGAATCTTTCTCCGGGTCTTCTGTAGACTCGTCCTCTTCTATCGCTACCATGGAAGCACACTCTGCTTTAGTCTGAAAAGAAAACGGAACTCCATTGTTCGTCAGTCAAATCAACGTGTCCTCTGGCAAATCGCAGGCGGGCTGCTCGGTGGGCTGGGGGTTAATTTGGGGCTAGTTGCTGGCCTTTGGCTCAAGGTTAGCTACCTTAAGTCGTCTTCTGACTGTCTAGCTACTCACAGCCACTCCTTGCGTTTCTCTGACCTGTTGTTGGACTTGAATGCCAATGAGGGCCCCGATTTCTCAGCGATGTGCTGACAATGAATCTGTCATCTCTCTCCGATGTGGACCTTTTTCTTCCGAACCGCGGTCTTCGATTAAAGTTACCAGTCTGCTGGTAACGACGGTAAACTCTGGAAACAGCAGACTGGCTCATGTTTAGCGCATGTGCCACTTCATGCTGAGTCTGGCCTTGTCGCAATTAGAGTGACCGCTTGAGCAGCTTCATCACTTGTTGTGTCAATTTTTCAGGTAGAATCCTTGTTTGTTAATGGCGGAGATGTGTATCGGTTGACGTTTGACGGCTAACTGATAAGAGTGGGTCAGGTAAATAACCTTTTATATGGGTCAGTAACCATTCATTAGCACTATTATAAACCAAGCGTAAAAAGGGTGTTTTTTTATAGGATAAGGGTGACAAACGAGCACACAGTCCAATTGATGGTAAGGGGTTATTGCAGCCATAGACATTTACATCTATCCTTTATTACAAATCAAAACGCAGATGCGTTGTCACCCGTGAGGACTAAGATGGAACGCCTCATTTCCAGTACAAAGGGGCCACCTGCACTCACCAAGCGAAACACAGAGGTAAAACTCTACTTTACGCTGGTATTCTGTGAGGTCGTGGTACCACCCGGCGTTCGAGCTGGCCCATCCGTGCAACAGCAAAAGCTGCCGCGTGGCTTATCACTGTTAACCGATAAGTTATCGATCACAACAATATTACAATATTTTATAATTATTTTGAAGCTAATACTAAAAGCTTTAACATTTGACTAAAAAAAAATATTTTTGCTTATTAATATAAAAATTATAAAAAGAATATGTTTTATTTTTGCAAGTGACTTGCGACTGCAGGTGTGTCACTTGAATCGATTTTTTTTGCTCACGATTGTATTTTAAATTTTCAGTCAGCTTCTATAAATAATTATTGTGGCCTCTTCTTGTATTTATACTTGTTTATTTTTCGTTACATCTGGTATTGCGTCCATTCTGTTATAATATATTTTTTTAATTGTCAATCCTCTTAACAACTGTCATTATTTTATTTAGTTTCCTTATAATATTTTTTTCTTCTTTTAAATAGTAGCCCGGCGGTGCCCGTGCATTGTAGCAGCGCACCATCTGGCAGGGTCGCCATGTAATGTTTGGACTATGCAATGAATTAAGACTCATCAAGATGCAGTTTAATAACTCTGTTTATTCAATTGGAGGAGACTTATATATAGTGATTGTGACGTAGATACATAGGTAGGGGGTAGGGTTTGTGTTACGTGGTTCCAGGTAGAGCCATATGAATGATATCTTCTTCTATAAATATAATAAATAATATGATATTACTGAACTAATTTATATTATTTCTACTCCTGATATGGAGTCCACGTTGAGTGATGATATCATTTAATATTCCAGTTATATTGCTTTGTCATAGTACCTACACTACTATGTATGACTTAGCGTTGCACTGCCGGGAACTTATAGATGGTTAAGGAACTATAACCAATTATGTACGGAATTTGTATGTTATGATTTGATGTAGAATGTATTATTTATGAAATCGAAAAGTTTTTTTAAATCTGTTATGAATACGATTTACTTGGAAAATGTGTCCCTCTAATTACCATCTTTTTTTTGGACCCATTTTTAGTCGTTATAGCAGTTGGACCCGCGAACTCATTTTATAAATAAAAATATCAATAACGCCCCTTCAAATTTCATGTAATGTAACATGAAATTTCAGAACTCTACATTTTGCGTAGCTCACACGCACTTGGCTGGTTTTTTTTTTTCGGTTTCAATAATCTGAGGTTTTGATTCTTTGTAAAATCAAGGATTGCTTGCCCGTACGCCCTACAGTTCGTTCACCGGTACGAAGCCGCCACTCGAGAACCGCTTTTCCCCATCAGTTGTCGGTTCTTCGAGCTTTATGGCGGTTCATTGCCACTTCAGCTTACTAATCCTTTGGACTATATCGGTCACTCTGGTTCTACTGCGGGTATCCTCATTTCTAAGTTTATCACGCAGAGAACTCCGAATATAGCCCTCTCCATAGTTCGCTGAGCGACCTTGAGCTTCCTCATCCGGCTAGCAGTGAAGGACCACGTCTAAGTTCCAAAGATGATCACTGGCAACACGCACTGGTTGTACAGTCTCGTTTTCAAGTTTTGAGGTATACCTGAGTTACCTGACGAGAAGATGTAGTGTAATTCCCCGAACGCTGCCCAAATGAGTCGAATCCGTTGATTGAACTCGTGGTCGAAGTTGGACTTACCTAGTCAAACTATTTGTCTCAGGTGAATATACTCGTCATCAATTTCGAGCTTGGTGCTCTAAACAACTACCGTGACATTGACATTAAACATGATTTTTGTGTTGTCCATAGTGCTTAGGTTCTATCCAGCGATTCTGCCATAAGGGACTATATCGTCGGCTAATCGAAGGTGAGTGATGTACTCGCCATTGATGTTAATACCGTATCTTTTCCGTCCATAAGCTTTGAAACGTCTTTCAATGCAGGCGGTGAAGAGTTTCGGGGTTATCACGTCACCCTGTCTTACACCTCTCTGCAATTGGATAGGTTTCGTACTCTAGTTCTGTACTCGGATAGCCATCGTAGCTCTACTGTACAAGCACTTCAGCACTTCAATATACCGATAGTCAACCTGGCATCGCTGAAAGGACTGGCAGCACCGCCCAAATTTTGACGGGAATTATCTTTTCGATTCAATAGGTGGCTAGTGCTTTCTTTGTCTAAATAATAGCTATCTCTGTTCATTATTCATCATAGTTCAATCAAATGTCAGTCGCGGATATTTTTCTTACTAACTATGCTGCACGTGAACCTCACTGACCGGTAGTGGTAACAGCAAGTGACAAAAATATATACTCATCTCTCAGATACACATATTTGGGATGTAGCCTAAATATTGAACTTAGTTCATTTGCCTCTGATACTGCTCCTGATTTAAACGAGGGTATTTCTAACATAAGAGGTTGCCAAAGTGTTCTCGCAAGTAGTATCCCATACTAAAACTTGATCTCCCTCCAAAGCATCCAAAGTCATACTGTCGGGACTCCTGCCATCATAGCTAAATATTCTACAAAGTTCGAAACCAAGGGAAACATTTATAGATACACGAGCTCTGCAGACGACAGCGTCCAAAGAACCTTCACGAGACTAAATTACATTAAGGAATATCATTCAACCGAGTAATAAAATATGGTATTAAGGGTGAATTCGAGAAAATACCATGTTACAACAGAGTAACTAACCCTCGAATAATTTTACTCTTTGGTCTTACTCTCAGATAACTTCGTTTGCGTTTTTTCAACACAAACGTGGAATAGCTGAATACTGGGTATTATTACTCTAAAGATTGTGAATCAATAACAACAGTAACATTTGATAATTATCTGTCGTCGGTGACTTTGGTTGTTAAAAAGACTTGGTAGAAAAGAACATCGATAAAAATTATAGACAAGGAACTCGACAACCCCATCAAATTTTATTGTTTATCTAAACTCAGTAATATAAAACCAAACATGTTGGTAATTACGATATTAAGACTAAAAACAAATTTTAATACCTATATTATTAAATATTTCAAATATTTAAATATTAGCTGTGAATTCGTTTACCTTTGGAACGTAATCCTTTGTCCTTTTGGTAACGAGTTTTACAAATTACGTACACTCTTATTGTTCATCATCAGAGGGCGCTCGCTCGGCGCCATACCGGTTTGACGTTTCGGGCGAGCTTTGGGGTGTGGCGAGAGCGCGCGAGCGCAAAGGGAGTTGCTTGCAAGCAGTGCTATCGATAATACGTAGTTAAGTCGCTCGGGATAACCTCCATTTTGAGAGTCGGTTTTGATAGCAAATTGTGCACGACGAGGAATCGTAATCTAGAAGTAGACGCTGGGTCGATTTGACAATATTAACTACTAGTGCGGTATTTGATATAGTTCGGAAACATTTTCCGTTGTCAGTTGAACGCTGAGCTTTGTGATACTAGAGAAGTGGTTTAGTTCCAGAAATAATTGTTGCCACGCGAAACGGTAGTGACCTTTGATCCGGACATTCGTATTCGTGCGGTGTGTACGTTTTTGCTTATAGTAACGGGATTAAGTATAAACCGACATTCTGTATTCGTGTTGTGTGTTACGCTTTTTAACAAACTAGAGTTAATGGCTTCTGAAAGTTAGTTAATTGTACGATAAAGTTAATGGACTGTCCCCGTGGCGAACGAAGAAAGTGACTGTGGGTGGCTACGCTGAAGATTACCACAATTTGGAGCGGTGCTGAAGTCCGAGGCTGCTGCCGACGGCTACGGTCACATCAGGTCTATCACTACCAGTCACACACAGATACACATCACTAACCCTTACTTCCCGTGCACCTTACCATCACTTGCAGCCTGACTGAACCCCGAGGACAGCAATCGCCTTGGATATAGGTAAGAAAGTTCGGTTTGACTATTCTCCCTATTGTGTTGTAGTAGGATAGAATGCTTTCCTTATAGTTCATTGTAATAAGAGACATTCCACGTGGTCACTTTAGGCGGCCCGACCTGCATCTGCTTGTAAGGGTCTTCCGCTCATGGGCCCAAAAGATTCTACTCTTGGATAGGCAGCTGCAGGCCGTAACACTTACTATTACTAAAAATAATTTTTTATTACAAAAATCAAACATTTTTAAAACTACACAAAATACTTTTATTTTTTCCTTTAAAATTATAAAAAAACGCATATGATTTAAACAACACAACAGACACGAACGAACAATGGCGGCTCTTCAAATCGGAACAAACATTTTGTAGGGTTATAACCAGTCCAGCGTACTTGTATAATATATAGAGGTCAGTGCAATAAACTAATTTTAAAGTCAACTTATGAACAGTCATTCACTCTGAAAGCTAAAAATGACCATAATAACTATTAATGAAATCTCGCAAGAACGAACAATATGTTAGAATATAACTACAAAGTAATATAATATAACACGTTACCAAGGTACGTTAAATGCTAGAGAACTAAAATTACTAAGTATTTAGTTCCACGCTAATCATAACGAGTATGTGAGATTGGCTGAATTATCAGACTATAACAGCACTCGTCCACTTAAATGAGACAGTACAATGAGCGGATAGCATAAGTTTAGCATGTTAAAACATTTTGGCTAGTTCTGTACTGAACTGTAATTACTGTAGTGGATATTGCTGTAATGATTTAAATAACAATTTATTTTATGTTAAATAATAGTTTTAAAATTAAACTCTGTTTTGTAATAAAAATAATTTAACGGATAATTTAGCGTTTAATTTTAAATTTGTTAATTCCTGTAGTTTTGGGTACTTTACAGTACGGTTACAGGGGATACTGATATCATAGATAACAAAGGCTACGTTCAAACTTTAGTTATTATTTTCTTACAATATTATAATACAAGGGTGTAAAAAAATGCGTGGTTGTACTTTCCCCGTGGTCGCACCTGGGTAACTGGCAGGTGTGTATGAAAGCATGTGCGTTTTCCATATACCACTGTGCGTTCGTCCGGCGACTAACGGTAGGAATATCATGTAGGTTCTTAGAATGGAATAAACCATCAGCCCCACTCCGAGATAACGATCCCAAGAATAACATATTTCTTTTTCTTACTTTAAGAAAGCATTGTGTTACACTTATGATTGCATATACACACAACCTTTTATTTTATAGAAGAAAAACAGCTAAAATATCCATATTTCAAATGATTTATCATGTCAATCTCATATCATACCGTGACAAAATAAAACAAAGAATTAAAATGTTCATTTATGTACCATCATAACTTTTTTGATAAGCCATGCTGTAGCGTGTTATAACTGCATACTGTTACATATTCTATGGCTGTAGCAAAAATGGTTGGGTTTGACTGTGGAAACATCTCAAAGAATACCAGCGTGAAATAGCAGAATAATGCTTTTATGTTTCGCATGATGAATGTTGAGAATAGAAGAACATTTTACTGGTAACAATGAATCTCATCTCAGAACCCTGAGGTGATGAGAATATTTGAGCAGCAAGACAAGTTTTATAAATTCCGAGTGTGTTTGAACAACCGGGCTAGATAACCAAGAGAGACAACAGTAGTTAAAACTGATTATAATTATCTGTGAAAAATTGACGAAATCTTAATCTAGTATTCCGCTGTTTCCTCCTTCAAGACTAACTGATTTTTCAGGAATTATACAGCAATTACCGCATTTTGCAGTAATAGGCCAAATTTGCAGAGAATGTTCAGAATGAGGCTTTATGGCTTCTCTTAGTGAAATTCTGCCAATGTCAAGTCAGTCGTTACAAGTTTAGCTAGGTTGTTGTCATTTCTGAGATTTATTTATAATGCCACGCAAAGCTAAGTTCTATGGATATATGGCAAGTCAGTATTTGACAGATTCATACGTATCTCTGTAAACACATGCCTTCTCTAATAAATAAGAGGGTTCATTAAATTCTATTGTTTTATAAAACTTTCCCTAGTTCATCCAGGAATAAATTGTAATAATGTATTACTTTGTTATCTATAAAATTTTACGTGGAAGAGCCACAGAGCAGTATATTATGCAACGGAATACTGGCTCTACTACTACTACTACTGGGGCTGACGGACCACTTGCGAGAATATACCAGCTCTCAAAAATAGCACTTTTAATTGGTAACGTCACATTATTTTTCATATCTCAAGTGCAAAAACGCATCAAATCATAATAATCATTCTAAGTCAAAGATAAATGTAGGTGTATATGGACCGCATCATCCACTTACTATCACGTGGATTGTGTGCTAATATTTTACACATACTTTTCGATATAAACAAAAATAAAAATACTTTTCAATATAAATAATATTTTACATGAAAGGCACAATTATTTCGACAATGTAATGAAAGTGCCGTTTAATGGCGGCGTAAGAGATCCCCATTTAATCACGTGGATGTCGTTACATAAAACAGAGGAAAACAGATCGTCGATGGGCAGCAGCAACTTCCTGATAACAATTCAAAATAATAAATAAATAGATACGGCTACAAATATGCTCGTCAAACGTGTAAAGAGTATATTATTTATGGTATGAGGATGTAAAACAAGCAAACTGTCCACTTGATGATAGGTTGTTGCAGTAGCCCATAGCAAAGTACATCAGAATCAAAATACAAATGCGTTGTCACCCTTGGAGACTAAGATGGAGTGCCACATTTCCAATAAAAAGGATGTCTTATTCTCTTCACTTACCATACGCAACACAGCAGCAAAAGGTGCTATTTTACGCCGGTATTCTGTGAGGGCGTGGTTTTTTCTGGTCGAGTCGAATCATTAGTGGTAACTATAATTTAGCTGCAGCCTGACACTACCAAGTTTTAATCACTACTTTGTTAAACATGGCTACTATGGTAAATATCCCTCAATGAGGCAATGTATGGAGGAAGGAGTTGGCTTTTGTTGTTCTAATGAATGAACTAATGACCAACTTGTCAATTGTGCTTTCTCAAGAATTATAATATTGCATTACCAAAGTGTAGTGGCGGTGTTAGAATATCCACTACCCATATCGTACTACCTTATCTACTACCATATCGTTCCATACTTGCTTTAGTACTACTCACTTTCTTGCCTTTCTACTGAAATCAAACAGAATCGCTTTTTATTTTTGTCTCGAGTGACACTAAAGGACTTGCTTTCGAGTGCTACTGATATACTCTTCTAAAACGCTGGGATCATGAAAATCGGCCTTAAGTTAATTTACTTCGGTTTAGACATAGTATAAAGAGAGGCCAAGTAGGTTATCTCCGGCACAATCCGCGATATTATTGCCTACTGTCTCAGGGTTGTCACTGTCACCAAATCATTAGTTTAAAGCCCGGCCCTATATATAGGCATCTATAATAAAAAAATTGAATAAAGCAACTAAAATATTGTAAAAAAAACATCGTACAATAACATAAAATTACTAACGCCTGCCTCTTAGACTGTAATCATTTTTTTGTTCTGTTGTTATTATTCGAACTTTGCTCTTTTTATCTGATTCGAAATTAGTCAATTACTTATTTCAATTACGATTTTATAACCGTAAGTAGGTACTTAGTTACAATTCTTCCTCTGTCTGATAGACAACTAATATAACAAAAATAAGTAAGTAGGTATCTCATCGTCAAGTAAAAATTATATGCTTTAATAAGTGACACGCTTACGTGGCTCGCGAACCTCATGCGGTGTTAGCCTCGACTGGCGCGCTGAGAAATACTTCCAGATTGTGTTTAAGTGTGCGTGCGGCGCCTCATAGATACTATGGCGCACACATACACGCCGCGCGCAGTGCGTTTGTATGAAGATAACGTTCTTCCCCTCTCTTTATACTATGGTTTAGATAAAACCGCCGTAAAATGGAACAACTGCCTCTCAGGTTGTTTCAAGTTTGTTAAAGTAAAGTCAAAGTATAGGAGCCTTTCATTAGTACCTAAATGTAGTGAGTTGGTACACTGTGAATCACTTGACACAACCTCTCCAAAATTTATAAACATAGTTTGTAGGCTTCGTGGCGCAGTGGCTTAGCAATGAGTCGCTGCGCTGGGAGCCGTGTTTTTTAAGTATTTTTTTTATATATAAGACGGAGCAAACGAGCCTGCGGCTCACCTGATGGTAAGTAACTACCGCTGCACATAAAAAATCGCAATGCCAAGGAAATTGCAGGTGCATTGCGTACCTTTTTTAGTAGGTATTTTGTTTATTTCGGATCTGGGCTATTATTTTCATGGTCGTCGACTTCAAAAATAACCACATGATTGCATGCTTGACGTACATCGTACTGTAATGGATTTCAAGAACATAATATTAAAGTATACTAAATTAATTTAAGTATACAATTTCGAAAAGGGCACATGTCGGAATATTTCAATTTTTCATGAAATTAAAAACTAATTATTTTCAAAAGAAGCAAAATACTTCAATATATATTTTTGTGTTACATTTCGGGGTCAGTTAGATTTACGAAAGTTACAATATTTTAATGTTAACGTTATTATATACGTATATTAAGATATTTTAAATTTATGAGATATGTGTTTTCGAAATTCACGGTATTGAGTTCACATAATTTAAAGAAATAAAAACTATAAAAATTGGCTAAACTTTTATTGCAGGTATCTAAATTTAAAACAATACTGAAATTAGTGATGATTAATAGAATTTTTTTAAATCATATTCTGTAGGCTCTCTTATGTTTGTAGTTGGCCTTTGTAATATTTAATCAATAAAATATCCTCCGTTATATTAAAAATTTGTAATAATTAATATTTCATCGTAAAATTCTGTAAATTCTGGCAGTATATTTTTTCACCTTTGCAACATCTGGAATGTTCCCTTTCTCGTAAAAGATATATGGAAGCACTTAAAACACATTGATATGAAAAAACGTATGTGTCAAAAAATGCTAGATGTGCCGTTTTCGAAATTGCTTATTCACTAAATTCTCATTACCTGACGCTGACAACTGGCTGGTATCTTTCAAGCCCATAACTAAACAAAAATAAACAAAGATACCAGTTTTAGAAAAAAACGTTCCAACGAAAATTGTCTCCGTTTTATATTAAAAGATCGTCCAAACAATCGGTAATGTTTAATCGCTTTTCTGTAATGTTGTACGGAATTAAAAAGCAACGTTAGCTTCATACAAGTATTTTCCAATGTGTCATGGAGGCGTTGTGCATAATTAAATTGAGCACATGAAAATACACAAATATAATTAATTCCAGATAAACACGTACTCCTATATTTATCGCGCATTAGAAAACACAGAGCAGAGATCGGTATTGGAATTTGTCACGTACTGGAATAGAGTGACAGTGTTTATTCTCTACCCTATATCATCCCTTGCGTGTCGTAAGAGGCGATAGAAGGAACAAATCAGGATAGGGGCAACAGCGTCTTCCTAATACCAATTAAAATAAAAAAAAACTTCATTTGTCAAGCATGGCAACTATAGCAATGAATATGATGTAATCTATGAAGGTGATTTATATTCAGCATTGGACTTTTAATAGGCTGCAACGTGGCAACGGCAACGGTATTGTAATAGAACCGTGACCTGAAGCACCGGAGTGAAAAGCTTAGTAAAAGCGTTCCTTGGTTGTTTCATTTTACAACTGGAAATATATTGAATAAAATGTGAAATGCTTAAACTTTTGTCAAAACTACGTACTACAGGGCACATGTTACATTTGAATTTGAACTGTGTTGAACGTTTATAGCAGAATAAACAGATTAAACAGAATAAAATTATAATTGCTTCTAAAATAAGGTCATTTATGGTTTTATGATAACTCTCTAAAATATCGAGGCTTCACCTGGATAAAATAAATATGGCGTTATTTGGATTAAGATAATTGAAGACCATTTCATAGTATCGAGTCTTCGTTATTTTCAAAAAAAAAACCATCATTTTTTTTCGGATATAATATATAGCCTGGATCTCTACTGACATTGCTCTCTATCTGTTTGTAAATTTTCATTACAACCGGTTCAGCTATTTTGAAGATTAGCCTCGACAGAGACAAAAATTTTAAAAATGGTTTTTATGTCTTGTTAGCGTGCGAGTAACCTGAGCAGACAGTTATGTCAATAATACAGGCAGACACTTTTGTTTACGAGGTGGCCGTTTTTATTATCACTTATCTCAAAAAATCTCCCTTTTTTATTAAAAAAATGAAATAAGGATTACTTTCACTATCTTACAAATGTCACTATTTGAACCCAACATTTAAACCGTTCATTTTTCGAAATATTTCAGCCATTTGCGATAAATCGGGGAACATAAATAAAAAAACATCCTCGTCGATTATAGTTAAGACTGAAAAGCAGCACTGTTCTTGTTTTTACTCTTTCAATAGAAAAGGAAAAAGTAGTCTCAATGAATTTTTTGTTTTGTTTTTTTATTAAATGCACCTTAGGTCGATTTAAACACTAATGATTATTATAATAACATCATGCTCCAGGCATATACAGGTACGCTAGTAAATGGTATCAAAAGCACGGGAAACTCACTTCGAACTTACTACAACTTACAATTAGTAAAATGGCATTGATTTTATTCAAAAATGATATTATTTAAAGAAAGTCAGTTTTTGTTCGATCTTTGTCATTTCTTTGTAAAATCAAGTATAGATTGTCTCAATAATTAAATAATGACTCGGTGGAGTCAAGGAGAAGATATAGAATATATACTGATATTTAGAGTCGAGTAAATTAGTAGGTACTCTATAATCACTTTGATTTTAAAACACACGGTCGTCAAAACTACAAATTCAAGACGAATTAATATAGTAGCATACAAATAAAGTCATTTAATTATAGTGGGTGTTAAAAAGGAAAACCAAACACTGTACTTATATTCAGTATCAAGATATACAATGGTCGTATATTTAGTTCTCGTTTGCAATATGAATGAAATGCATTCAACTCGTGCGATAGAAACTTTCCACACTTTGAGCGTGAAATATTTTATATTTTGTGGAAATATGTTACCTTTGATAACGATAATTTCAACTGGATTAATTTTGAATACATTTTTAGTTTTTAGTCGAGTTAAAAATTCCGTTATAAAATGTCATCATTTTTAACATTTCATTTTTGGTATAATTTTAATAGTAACGATAGAATTTCTTTCTTTATAACATCTATAAGCGTATTTTAAACCGCGACAAACGGACATACGGTCCACCAGATGGCAAGTAGATGTTGTCTTACGAGGGTAACACTGAAATTTCTTAGATCATCAAAAACTGAACAAACTGCCAAGTTTTTTGTTTTATTATATCTTTTCTAAATAGTGTCAATTTACATCAATACATCGCTGCATCCGATGGAACCACTGAGAAATGCACTTAGCCCACTTGCCATAAGGGGTCTCTTCTACGTCATTTTGAAACGCAGCCACTGCTTCTTCGGCGTCCATAAAGCGTTTTCCTTGATATTTTTCTTTTAGTTTCGGAAATAAATAAAAATCGCAAGGTCGGGGCTATAGGACGGGTCACCCAGTTATTCCACGTCTGACGTCGCCATGTGGTCGATTGTTTGGCGGTGTGCGACAATGCTTTGTGGTGGTGAAGAAGGATACTACTGCGAGATTGTATCTGCCAAAATTTTTCTAAGACAAGTGGCAAACAATTGTTAGTGTACCACTCTGCAGTAACCATTTTTCGATCCTCTAAAACAATTGTTGCGTAATAACATGTCATTCCGAAGAACGGGGCCACCATCTCTTTTCCAGGCTTCGACCTCTCTCCATTTTAGTTGGCAACTCCTGGGAAGAAAAGATGCGGACAGCAGACTCTCTCTTAGTTTCAGGATCATAACAATACAGCTTCCAGCTTTTGTGACTCGTACGTTTGTCAAACACAGTATTTGAGTCACATCGGCCCCATACGGTCCTACGGAGACCGTGCCGTAAGTGTCGATATTAAGCGAGTAGTAGATACATATGATAATAACAACTGATGAATGATAATAACAAAATGGAAAATGCGTATTGTATAGTTGTGCTGAATGTAAGTTTCTGAACGCTACGTGAGACGTGACGGGAACATTAGTAAGTGTCATAATTTAATTTAACAGTGTATATTATAAAATTATAATATAATATATGATTTGTTATATATACACACACATATATATATATATATATATATATATATATATATATATATATATATATATATATTTATATATATATATATATACTGGGTGGCGCCTAGGTTATCACGATAAAAAGCACAGCAGTTAATACTAGTTGATATATGTCTGTTAAAATAATAAAATAAACAATAATAAAAACTAATAAAAAATGCATCTTTCAAACAAAATAAATAGCGTAAAAAATCACATGAAATAAATCATCCTTGATAATATTACTTAACTGACCTGAAGTGACTTGTACAAGCGGCAACGTCGCGGCCAGCGGTTCATTGCTCATGCGACATCGACATAGGTAATTATATTATAATACCTAGGACTTGCCCATACATAGGTATAGGCACGCGTAGGGCGATGCTAATCCGATTTTATCAACAAATCTTAAATTTCATGGTATTTTTTATCCAAATTATCACTTTAACCTTAACGAGTCCTATCACAAATAAAAAAAAACAATACAGTAAAAGAAAGCGTCAAATTTCGCACAAATAGTCACACCACCTCCTCAACACAATTGTTATTATAGTAGTAACGTGTCGTATCACAAACAAATCAAGAACCTTATGAAAATATTCACATCAAAAGAACTTTAAATTAAAAGGACGTGTACGCGAAAAACTAAAATTAGGTCAAGCGACTAATGAACCGTCCCCAAGGACGCCAGCGTCGGACTAAGTGATTTACTGTCTTACTTTATCGTCGCACGCGCCAGCCGACCCACGCGTCCACCTCCCGACACCCCGTCCCAATTCTTGTCACATCGCGCATAAGAATTATGCCTTATTTTTGTTACCTATAAATACATTTTTTGCTTAATTTATTACATTATTTGATTATTTAAAATTGGCAACGTTGAACTAGTTCTCTGGCCTTCACGGGCCATGGGTTTTTGAACTTCTAGTATTTATCAGGTGATATCTGATGCATTTACATGATGTTGTTTAATAATAAAACAAAAAAAGGCTACCGCGCCAGAATGTTAATTGTTATATATTTTTTTAGTTGTGTATGTTTAAAAAACTTTGTATAGAATACGTCTTTTCATTTAACGTGATAACTTCATCGTCATTTTGTATATATATATATATAATTATATATATATTTTATATTTTATATAATATATATATATATATATATATATATATATATATATATATATATATATAAGATATAATATATATATATATATATACAAAGTGACGATGAAGTTATCACATTAAATGAAAAGACGTATTCTATACAAAGTTCTTTAAACAGACACAACTAAACAAATATATAAAAATTAACATTCTGGGGGCGGTAGCCTTTTTTTGTTTTATTATAAACAACATCATGTAAATGCATCAGATATCACCTGATAAATACTAGAAGTTCAAAAACCCATGGCCCGTGAAGGCCAAGAGACCTAGTTCAACGTTGCCAATTTTAAATAATCAAACAGAGTAATAAATTAAGCAAAAAATGTCCTTATAGGTAACAAAATAAGGCATAATTCTTATGCGCGATGTGACAAGTATTGGAACGGGGTGTCGGGAGGGTGGATGCGTGGTCGGCTGGCGCGTGCGACGATAAAGTAAGACAGTAAATCACTTAGTCCGACGCCGGCGTCCTTGGGGACGGTTCATTAGTCGCTTGACCTAATTTTAGTTTTTCGCGTACACGTCCTTTTAATTTAAAGTTCTTTTTTTGTGGATATTTTCATAAGTTTTTTGATTTGTTTGTGATAGGACACGTTAATACTATAATCATAATTGTGTTGAGGAGGTGGTGTAACTATTTGTGCGAAATTTGACGCTTTCTTTTACTGTATTGTATTTTTTATTTGTGATAGGACTCGTTAAGGTTAAAGTGATAATTTGGATAAAAAAATACCATGAAATTTAAGATGTGTTGATAAAATCGGATTAGCATCGCCCTACGCGTGCCTATACCTATGTATGGCAAGTCCTAGGTATTATAATATAATTACCTATGTCGATGTCGCATGAGCAATGAACCGCTGGCCGCGATGTTGCCGCTTCTACAAGTCACTTCAGGTCAGTTAAGATATATAATCAAGAATGATTTATTTAAATGATTTTTTACGCTATTTATTTTGTTTGATAGATGCATTTTTTTGTTAGTTTTTATTATTTATTTATTTATTTATTTAGGCTTTCATGCACAAAGTTGTGCATATGGCGGACTTAATGCCATAGGGTATTCTCTCCCAGTCAACCATTAGGCTAAACAGAGATATACAGACAAGAGGCGGTGCAGCAGTAATCAAAATAGATAGCGCTAAAAGAAAAGAAATTGTATATACATATATACATATAATTATAAATATACACACACATACATAGACATATATACTTAAATACAAACAACATATACATATATAAATATATACATACACATATACACGCATACACTACATATATACACAATACATATAAATATTATCTATGTCAGAACAAATATGAAATATACATATGCGTATGAAATAAAAGCTATGTTAGTTCAAATTTGCAACAATTTTTCATATGCTTACGGACTTGATTTTTAAAAAGAAACTTGTTGGAAGCTTTTTTAATGTCAAGAGGGATGTCGTTCCAGAGTCTGATGGCCGTGAGGGCGAAAGATTGAGATAAATACCAGTACGGTGTAAAGGGGTGAGCAACTTAAGGTTACTCGGGAGCACATGGATCGTTCAGAATCGTGAAAATGGTGCAGAGCATTCTGACATGTCTGCGCTGACGGATAGGCAGCCAATTTAGCTGAGCACGAAAAGAAGATATTATATATTCATTTTATTATTTTAACAGACATATATCAACTTGTATTAACTGCTGTGCTATTTAACGTGATAACCTGGCCGCCACCCAGTATATATATATATAGGGCTGTCCCAGTAATGGTGGAAAATCTGGTACGTACGTGTTCGGGCGGGGAGGAGGTGGCCTCAGTTCCCTAAAAAAAATTCTATCCCAAACGGTTCGTGCTCTGCAGAAGTGAGCAGAAGTATGAATTTTCGGAATTTTATAAAACATGGCGTTTTTATAAAATTCCGAAAATTCATACTTCTGCTCACATTTGTGGTCATTACGTCCGCAGTTTAATACCTAGATCGGATTTTTTTTAAATGTGTTTCCTAATAATGATGTTTCTAAATTACCCTTAAAGTTTTTTACTACTATGGGTAGTATTTTACAAGACGGCACTAAACATAAGTTTAAATTTTTTACTTTATTTAACTGCTAAGTTTGAGCACCTGTGGTGAAAAAATAAGTATAGGATCTGTGTGGCCAACCATTTAAAAAATTTGCCTATATCATAAGGATTCAAAACATTAGCATACCATGTACTTCATGTAATTACTTACTGAGCTATAGCCGTTAATGTGTAAAAGTAGGCATTTCATTACAAAATTCCAAAATTATGGCAGATAGTTTTTTTTAAACATTGCATGTCTTTATTAGGTAAGTACATTTGTCGCCCTTGAAAATTTTACTTTACTACCTGCTCGCCTTGTGTATGTTTAAAGAACTTTGTATAGAATACGTCTTTTCATTTAACGTGATAACTTCATCGTCACTTTGTATATATATATATATATATATATATATATATATATATATATATATATATATATATATATATATGTATGTATGTATGTATATATAATTATGAAAAAATATTTCCTATGCTTTAATGTCCACTTCTTATTCATAAACCACGTTACGTGCTAATAAAGCCGCCTTCATTATACAGCTTAGGTTAATTATGTTATATCACTTACCATCAGGTGGATACTATTCAAGCACTATCTTATAATAGTTAAAAATAAAACACGATTTAGACTATTATAGTTAATCATAAATATTTAAGGTTGTTTATAAGATAAATAATATGTGTTGATGTATTTCATTGGTTAATGCGTCTTAGTAAGATTTTAAAAATTTAATAAAACGATACCACAAATATCGACGAAAATTAGGCATTTACCTATTACGATTGCTTAAACCGACTCACACATTTAAATAAATAATTTCCTTGTTTTAGTTTCTAAAGTCGGTGCCAAGACATAGTCCATCGAAGAATTTTAAATACACACACCAAATAGTTTTTTTTTGTAATATTGAATTTGTTTCTACTCTTTAAAATTTTGATTATTTTGCCCTTTTGAAAAGTCCAATACCGTGTAATGGCGGTGTAAGAATATTCACTATTCCATATCATCCCGTGGGTGTCATAACACGCAACAGATGGAAACGAATCAGGAGACGAGCTGAAATCGCTGCTGCGTTATCATAATAACGACTAAAAATTGGTTTAATGTTAATAACTTGCATTTTAATGGTACTTAAACGAAATGTATAAAATTCATGACTCCAAATGTCAAACATGTAAATAATAATGTAATATTAAATGGATAGGAACTGAGTCTTATCGATACCAACATTTTTATTGAAATAACATTAGACGTGAAGCTTCAATGGAGTATCAAAATTAGCAAGCAGACATAGTTCTGCAGCATATGCTGTAAAAAGATACAAATCTTAGCAGTGTTGAAACAGGTACACTAGTTTACTTTAGCTATTTCCATAGCATAATGTGGTATAGTATTTTGCTATGGAAACACGCGACTATCACTGAAATTATATTTGTTTAATAGAAGAGGGCCATAAGAGCCATTTATGATTTAAAACTTAAAGATTCCCTCCGACAAAACTTTAAGGAAATTAATATATTAACTTTGGTTTCTCAATATATTTATGAAAATGTAATGTACGTACACAAAAAAGTAGTTATACAAAATTAAGTGATATTCAATTTATAAATACTGGGAACAGATACAAGCTAGTAGTAACAGTTACTCGACTCCACCGAATCAGTAATTCATTCTTGGGGTGAGGTATACGCTTTTACAACAAAATCCTAGAAGGTATACAAAATTTGACCCGCTCCAAATTCAAATACTTTATTATACAAAGTTTGTATAAAAAGGGTAATATAATATTAAGGAATTTATGGATGATAATAACCCCTGGGAATGAGGTGATCGCTACCAAGCTATTTCTAATTTGTGTTGTGTGCTTAATTGTGATTAGATGATTGTAAGCTGTTATTTTAAAAAAAAGTCACGCTGGGTTTCTTACTGGTTCTTCGTACGACAGAGGTTTTTTTTTTCAAACCAGTGTTAATTAAACAAATATTGACTTTCAATTAGTATTATTTTTAATCTATATTGAATAAAAAGTTTCTGTTTCTGTTTGGTAACGCCAGTTAACAATTAAATTTATAAATCTTAAAGAATACTTGGTACATATCTTTAACACCTTCCTTCCCTAGTCCTTCGTATATGCACGTATTAGCCGTTAAAGGCGACGCAAGCACCACGCAGCGGTAATTAATTGTAATTGATTAATAACCGCAACCGCATGAAGGACATTGCGTACTTCGATCTCCTCTTTAATATACAAATTATCACCGGACATTGAGTCCTAGTAATTTCGTGAATGTGAGGCGCCTTCCGCGATTACAATAAATCGAGAGTTAAAGAGTATGTGACATCCTAGAACTGATCAAAGAGTGCGTGCGCCTAGCCACATGGCGGACCTGCTGTGTTTGTTGATACTTCGGGAGGAAGGCGAGGCATTCCTTCACAAGTTTAATGCGTGCATTCCACTCTAATCCACTTTCCTTGCTCTGATTGTTGTATGTACCAACACAATCCACAAACCTTTATCGAAGAAACCCACGTTACTGGCGCGTCCACTGTTTCTGTTTCAAATAAAAAAAACTGCGGTTACTAACCCGCTGGCAAAGCATGGCAACTAAGACAATCATTGGGGGCGGCATATTATGTTAAGCAGTGGACTATATTAGGCTGTATCGGCAACGGAGTATTTTTAGGAATATCAAATGTTTAAGGGTAGATAAATATAATGCCGTTTAAATAGGTACATCAAAACCGTTTATTACTTATTTTCCACCGTTTATTTTATTATTAGCGATTAATTTTTCTTTTGATTCATAGGTAAACTAAAATATGGGGGTCGCCCTAGATACATTTAACTTGAAATTTTAACTTATTTAATTTAAAGAACAATCATTTAAATTGATGGTATTGGTTTGGTTAGTAAAACACTGGTGTGTAGAGTTGAAGATAGACGAAAACTATTTGCTTAATGAGAATGATTATTAAAAAAAAAACCGGCAAAGTGCGAGTCGGAATCGCGCACCGACGGTTCCGAACAAATCTGAAAATTATTCTTTATGCAGACCTGAAGGTGTACTTCGTTATCTCCTACTGGAACTCCTTGACGAGTAGAAATATGTGTGCTGAGATTGTGCTCATTATGTTAGTTATGATGAGACCTTATCCCGACTTGAAGGTGTACTTCGGTGAATGCTACTGAAACTTCTCGCGGAATAGTAATAGCAATAGTTGCACTGAATTTGGGCTTGTTTTGTTAGTTATGATGAGACCTTATCTCCAAACAGTGGCAAATTATCCTTAAGGCAAATTAGGCACGTGCCTAGGGGCGTAAGAAAAAAAAACGCGCGAGATGTTTTTAAACGAAAAAAAATCGTCGTATTTGATTACTCCCAAATCGCTCTTATTATCTCATCACATTTTTCATTAATACATTTCTGTTAATGGTACTCGTATCCTAATAATTTTGCAATTATTAAACTATATTATAAATTAATATATATTTTATTTGCAAAATGAGTATATTTAATTTATAATAGATATAATATCGAGCCATTACCGCCAACTTAGCGTAACCGACAAAAACCAAATTTTACAGGAGAAGGAATTTTTTAAATATTTTTACAAATAATTGCGCTATTAAATTGAAAGGAGATGTATGAAATTGGGTTATTGACATCGTTCGTAACAGTTATACAAAAGTATGTAAGTAATATAAAGATAAATTATAAGCATAATTAAATGGTTTTTATTCTTGTAGTTTATGGGACAATTATAAAAACATTTTTTAAATCTGAAAAACGAAAACTAATGCTTTTACCATAGCAAAAACAAAACGTTTTGAATTATTTTTATGTAGTTTGTCTATGGCTTTAGATAATGAAGGCAATTTTTTGTAATAAAGAGCCTTAAGTATCAAAAAAAAAAACATAATAATGAAACGTTGAGGCGAATCTGTAGAGATTAATACTGAATAAAAGAAATATTTTTAGAAAATCGATTGAATAGGCTACGTTATTAAACTAAACAAAACATTTTAATTATATCGGACACAATTGAATAGGCTGTATGGTCGTTGATCGTTGCATGTATCGAAAGAGACTTGGTAACTTCGAGTTTAAACTTGTCATACGCATTTGTCATTGTGGTTGTGTTTGTGGATATATTTCGTGTTTTTATTTTCGTGAATTAATTTAACTTGACCCGTGGCTTTTCTCTTGGTTAACAGGACAGTAGGTTGTTGCGCCCACATAATGACAATAATGTGTTACTTGGGTTTTGAGAGGATTAGAACAGACAATGTCAAAATCAGGCTTGCTTTCGAGTTAACAACTATTATTATTAATAACTGCATAAAATAATTAAACAATTAAAAAAGTTAGAGTTATATTTTATTTAATAATTACTAAAAAACTGCATCCTTTGTGTCCTTTCAATTTATTGTAACAACTTATTCCAAGAACGCGTGATTTTACTACATAACCTACAAATAATAAACCAAAATAATTACAAAATCCCAGGTTTTACAAAAAAATGATATTTTGTCGTAGGTAGCAAATATTTAAGTCTTTAAAATAAGTTATATTTAAACTTTGTTTACGCCGGGCCCAAGCTTGTATGGAACCAAGTTCATCTCCTTTAACATATAATTATGATTTTTGAAGCCTTAGGTGTAGCAGTTAAAATTCTCGAAAAATCAATAGGTTTAGAGCTTTTTTGGCGTTTACAATATTTTTGCTGTCTCAAACGAACCACTTCTTATGATTCCGAGCGTTTAAGATAACACTTGCGATAAAAATAACCTGGATTTAGGTTTTAACGTAAGCGACAATAGGCCATTTTAACTACGGATAAATTTTCATAAATAAATGGGTATTTAATAAATTAATATAAAAAAATAACTTAAAATATATAGTTAAATATATAACATATTGCTCATTATTTTAACATTTTAGAGAATATTGAGATCAATGAATGAAACTTAAAATAGAATTATTAAACTTAAAGAATTATCAAGGAAATTAAAGCTTTGGTATTACCTGCATTCGTTTCAGTTAATATTACTCATTAATTTAACATTTACACATATCAAATAATCCAATTTCAACTAAAATTAAACCTTTAATTCTCCTTATCACTATCATCTGCATCAGTTTCAGGTAACACGTCAGGAACTGCTTCATCAAGTTTCATAATTTACATACTCTTCATGGTACCTCCATGGTATTATATTTTTATTATATAGATCCAGAAGATCTTTGTACTTTGCAGCCGAAATTTTAGTCCAGAATGTTATAAATGTACTAGTCCATTAAGTATAGTTGCCTTATTGCCTCTTGATCTAATAATTAGATCCATATTCAACTTTTGTTTATTGCTATCTTCGAAAAAACCATATTGGAGTGTAATTACTGGATTGTTCTTTTTAAAATGTACCGTTCTTGCAGTTTTGAAGGCTATTTTAAATTTTGCTGGCAATAAAGTTTGCGAGAAAGACTTCCAGTCCATAAAATCAGGTGGACTGTGTGCTCGTTTGTCACCCTTATCCTATAAAAAAAAACTTGCATCCATCGACTTCCTGCATGTCTTGCCAGGTCGTCACTCCATCTAATGGGGGTCGCCTACACTTCGCCTACCGGTACGAGGCTGCCACTCGAGAACATTTCTTCCCATCGGTTGTCAGTTCTTCGAGCTATATGGCCGGCCCACTGCCACTTCAGCTTACAAATCCGTTAGGCACTGGTTGTACAATTTCGTTTTAAGGTTTTGAGGTATGTCTGACGAGAAGATGCGGCGTATTTTCCCGAACGCTACCCAGCCGAGTTGAATCCATCGATTGACCTCTCGGTCGAAGTTGGACTTACCTAGTCGGACTATTTGTCCCAGATAAACATACTCGTCAACGACTTCGAGCTTAGTGCTCCAACAACTACCGGCATAGATGTGACATGGACGTTAAACAGTGTAAAGTAGAGGTTTACCTCTGCGTTTCGCTTGGTGAGTGCAGGTGGCCGGAGGCCCTTTTTACTGAAAATGAGGCATTCCATCTTAGTCCTCACGGGTGACAACGCATCTACATTTTGATTCGCAAACGAGGATAGATGTAGATGTCTATGGGCCGCAGCAACCACTTACCATCAGGTGGGACTGTGTGCTCGTTTGTCACCCTTATCCTATAAAAAAAGAAAACTAAGCTCCGACCCCATGGACAGTTTCCACGAGCTTGTCATAATTAATTATAATTTAATACTAAATAGATGCATAGATATAATATTCACCAGAATGAGCTCATCGCAATACGTTTTTTGCCACCTTGCTTATAGTAAACGACAAAATTTTGATGTACTGTGTCGATTGCGATAACAAGTAGGGTCGCTTACGCTACAATTCTTAGATAATTACACAACTTGCGATATATATTGATTATGTCGGTTGAAAATTAGCATTTGCTATAACTTTAGAACTGATTGTATTTTGGCGGGAAATATCGATGAACCAAGTCCGTTATAGTTTAAAATGTGGTTTGCGACAAAAAACGCTGTTTCGATAAAAATGTCGCTTACGATAATTCGGCGGTAATGGCTCGATATGGCCCCTAGAGAGACGCCAATGAGGTGCTAGGCAAGCCTAGGGTGCAGTCGACATTTAATCCGCCTCTGCCTTCGGACTTCATAGAGTGACCTGAAAGTCTACTTTGATGAATGCTACTGGAACTCTTCGAAGAGTAGAACTAGGTGTGCCGAGTTTGGCCTCGTTTTGTTAGTTATGATGAGACCTTACCTCCGAACTTGAAGGAGTGATTTGAAGGTGTACTTCGATGACTGCTAGTGAAACTCCTCGACGAGTGGTAATAGATGAGCTGATTTTGAGCCCCATTTGTTAGTTATGATGTGACCTTAATTTTGGACTTGATAGAGTGACTTGAAGGTGGACTTTGATGACTGCTAATGGAACTCCTCGATGAGTAGTAATAGATGTGCCGAGTTTGGGCTCATTATGTTAGCTATCAATAGAACTTATCTCCGGTATTGACAGAGTGACTTAAAAGTGTACTTCGGTGACTGCTACTGGAACTCTTTAACGAATAGCACTACAATTTCCTTTTTTTAATTTTTTCACTATCATATGAGCATTATGAGTCGTGCACTTTTGAATTTTCTAAACTTTTTTTTAATTGAAGTTTGACATAAATTTATCGGAAAATTGTAAGTATAGTAATATGGTTATATATAAACGTGATAAAATATATGCTGAATGAAAAACAAATACAGATACATAAACAAAGTAAATAAATAAATATTACACAATAATAAATATAATAATAAATTATCAAAACTTAAATACATCATTTTATCAACACAATCTCACAACATATTATATAATAATGTTTTTTAATTAGTACTAGGATTTCAGTTTTATTATTATTTATAACAATAATTTTACCTTTATTGTTTCACTCTTATTATTTATTAGTTGACTTCAAAGATGGGAGAGACAATTCGACTGAATGTATATATATTATTATTATATATTTATTTACGTGATAACTTTGCCAATTTAAACCGATATTTATGATTTTTTATTTTCCTTAAACTATTCCAATTACGGCAGAAACGAAAAAAATATTATTTAATGTAAATTATGCGATTTTATTTTGGTTTGATAATTAGGTTTAACAATAAAAATTTTAAATGTATGCCTAACGCAGTATGCCTAACGAGGTTTTTTTTTTTAAGAAACGCTAATGAAACAGAATTACGATCCGACGCGATAATATTTTAAATTTTTGTCTAAACCTTTGACAAGCTGTCATTTACGAGTATTTAAATAAGTTTTTTCTTAACAAGTCTTCAATAAGTTTTCTTATGAGATAGCGCTCGCTGTAAATTTCACAGTACACGAGCAACCCCCGTTCGATCCCCGCCGGCACCAATCAAATTGTTAGTGGCAATTTTAAGTGCTCATTTACAACGTGCCCGGCGGTGAAGGAAAACATCGTGAGGAAACCTGCATAGCTGAGAAATAAGGAAAAAAATCGAAGTTCGCCAGCCAATTGGGGCAGCGCGGTGGACACTTTCCTTGCCCTAAAGCTCTCTCAGAATTAGGGGAGAACTTATGGCTAGCAGTGGGACGTATATAGGCTGTAACTTTAAGTTTTATTTAATTTATCCAGAAATTTCACTTAAAAACTAATTCTATTATTTTAATTTGAAGACTAGACTCGCTGATTCGGCAAAATAACATAAAATAACTCACAATGGTGAGTTGTAAGTGGAAGCTGATATAGGTTCGTAAACCAGTAAACATCTTATTTTCCTGCGGAAGGTTAAGTAAAATTCATGTGATACGGTCCGTCAATTCATGACTGCATAGTATACAAACGCAAACCAGGCGTCAACGAATATAATTAACTAAATAAGCCCACTATTTGAAGTAAACTTTTTTAATGAATCAGGTAAGAGAGGCTCAGTCAATTTATACTACAGAAGTGAGTGGTAGAGTCAGCAAGGGACGCCCTATAATAAAAAGAAGTTTATTGATAAAACGGGCGATTTGTTCAAGCTGTGCCGAATAAGAGATCCGTTAATCGACTAGCATATATGCCCAGATAAATGGACCAAAAGAAGCTAGTGGGGTATGACAAAGTCATGCAAAATGAATGTGCGTAGTCTCTGTCTACTCCCCTGGATGACAGGTGTGAGAATTTATATAAATATGTACGTATATATGTTCGTAGTTTCTTATAATTTACAGACATATTACATACTAAATTTAATAAAACAAATTTTACAGATTTTATTGCGTTTTTTTTTTTATAGGATAAGGGTGACAAACGAGCACACAGTCCACCTGATGGTAAGTGGCTGCTGCAACCCATAGACATCCACATCTATCCTCTATTACAAATCAAAATGTAGTTGCGTTGTCACCCGTGAGGACTAAGATGGAATGCCTCATTTCCAGTGAAAAGGGCCTCCGGCTACCTGCACTCACCAAGCGAAATGCAGAGGTAAACCTCTACTTCACGCTGGTTTTCTGTGAGGTCGTGGTACCACCCCGGTTCGAGCCGGCCCATCCGTGCGACAGCAAAAGCTGCCGCGTGACTCTACCACTGTATAATTGAATTTTAATTAGATATATTTTTTATTTATTATTAATTACAGCTACAGTATTGTTATAGTACGAATGAATCGTCCCTACCGTGTAAGGTCCATGCTGTATTTTTTATGGTGGATTATTAAGAACCAGAGACACTTTTTAACTATAAACTAGGCATTCCATCTTAGTCCTCAGGGAAAACAACGCATTCTGCTTTTAATACTTAATAGAGGATAGATGTAGATGTCTATCACTCATAGTATTCATTTGCCATCAAATGGACTTTGTGTCCGTTTGTCAAATTTAATCAAAAAAAAATATATTATACATTATCTGCATACGTTTTTAAAGGCGCAATGATAACATATTGATAAATAAATCATAAATGCCATTAAAAAGCTTTAAAGCCTATTCACAAAATGTTTTCTAAACTTTACGTGTACATAAATGTCTACGTCTGTAACACGTCGTTAAAACTCTGTAATGGTGGTATTAAAAAGCGTTCAACGCAAATTTTAAAACCTTTGTTTGCTAAGCAAAACATTGAAAAATATTTGTACCATCAAGGGTATTTTTTTGTTTATTTTGCTTACAATTTCATTATGTCGCAAAATTATTTGGCTTAAAAGTTAAAATATTGGTGCATATGAAACGCCCTGCCTGACACAAGCAAGGAGAATTTGTGTTATGGTCGTTACATTTTGCAAATAGTTTTATAAAAGCTGCTTCTATTTATAGTTTGGAGTATTTTAAGTATTGAAATACGCATTGTTATATAAATGTTAGCTACTGGCGTTTTCTGAATGATGATGTATGCGCATGAAAATTTATTTTGTTTATTTTCACGTCCATGTGTTCGATATTACGATTAAGCTTTTAAGATTAGCTTGAGCTTGTACTGGGTTAGAGACATTACACATATTACGTTACAGCCTATCAAAATCCACTGCTGAACATAGGCTCAAATGGGGACATTTGTCATAGTTGCTACGCTTGGTGGACGGGGTTGGCAACCGCAGTTTTTTAATTTTTTTATTATTATTAGGAAGACGCTGATCTACTCGTTTGTATCCTTCTGTCGACTCTTACGACGTAGGATAGTGGATATACTTACACCGCCACTACAAACTGTGAAACATTACTGACTTGATAAAGTAGTGAGAGCTACATTATAACGGAACATACAAAACCTCATTTTTTATTTAAAAAAACACTGAACATATAAATATATATTGATTAAATTTGGTTTTCTTCCAGTTTGTAAAGATTTTTAATCAAGAAAAATTGGTTTTAAGTACGTATTTATTTATTTTTTACTGAATATTGAGCAAGGAAAGTACAAAACAATTTTTCAGTGCAATTTATACATCATTTCTAGTGTTTTTTTCTATAAAATTTAAGTGACAAACTCACCTACAATTAATACAATCAGGCGTTACTTTGCGGAAATCCATTATATTAAAGTTGGTAAAAATTACCTTGCGTACATCCGCTTGATAAAATAAAAAGATATATCTTACCTAGTTTGAAGAGCAAGATCTTAGCGGTCAGCCATCGCAGAGTCTATGAGGACATCACATAAAGATGCCTCGTGTAGAGGCGAAACACGTGTCGTACTGTTGTAAGTGGTGTGTCTTTCCTAGTGTAGTGGTGTTGAGAGTAGTGGTGCTGGGATTAGTGGTAACAGGGATAGTGCACACAATTGAGGGAGAGCGGGAGGTGCTTTTCAAACTAGGTCAGCCATATCATTTTATTTTATCGAGCTAATGTACGCAAGGTAATTTTTACCAACTTTAAACTAACTTACAGTCAACCTGATTGCAAGTGGTTACTGCAGCCAATGGACACTTACAACCTACTATGGATAAAGAAGGTTATAGATGCGTTTCCACCTCCAATACTCGCTCGCTCAGTGTAGGCACTAATATTTGGAATTAAATTCGTAAATTAAAAATTTAGTAAGTGTTACCGAAGAGTCATGTTAATTTTGCCGTGTGGTGGCGTCATAAAGTCTATCACACTATTTCGTCTCGTGGGTGCCGTGCGGCGACTATGGGAAATGCAAGAAAAATATTTCAGCTATCTTTTCAAACCTTACATAAAATATTTAGATCGTCTGTACAGCCGTTACAGCAGTAACAGCGTCAAAATTCGCTACGTCTGCGTAAGTGCGTATTCTCAATCCACTTGACAAGCTTGAGGAAGAATATTCAGCCATTACGCGTTAGTGTGAATGAAGAAGATGACAAATTTAAATTTTCTTAATCTCTTTCTTAATAGGAATATAGAAAAAAAACATCATATTTCATTATCATTCACACACAAATGAAATACAAACGAGCATATAATTTCATAATTCTCTTGATGATTATTTAATTAATTCGTACCCATATACCACACTACATTTATTCTCAATTAAGAATCAAAACCCGGATGCTTGTCACCCCTGAGATTAAGATAGGATGCTTGAAGATCAGTAAAAAGGGTCGTTGTCATCGCTCACTACAGAAATCGCATTGGTATAATGCCGTGTTGCAGTCATAATACAGTGCAGGCTATCTCAGTCATGAATAAAACATGAGGTTCAGATCTACAAAAACTAATAGATTTGCGTATTTTTATGGCTTTTTTATCTTCCAGAAGGAAGTTAGCGTAGAACATTTTTTTTTAAATTAAACTGTATGCCAATTAATTTCTCCTTAAATGCTCCAGTAGAATTTAATAAATATATTTTTCGATATATTTTTAACAAATATAAATTAACTAATAGCAATATACGTGCAGTAATTAAGGATTCTACTGGAACATTTAAGGAACAATTAATTGACATACAGTTTAATTTAAAAAAATAAAAATGTTATGTTTTATAACAAAATTAAATTTTCGATGATAAAAATGTTTAAAAATTAATTAGAAATTAACCTATAGCAAAAGACGTGGAGCAGTTACGGATTTTACTAAAGCATTTAAGGGGCAATTAATTGGCATACAGTTTAAATAAAAAAATGTTTTACGCCAACTTCCTTCGGTTTCTTATCTACATACATGTTTTACGAAAAATCTGAAGAATTGGTGACTACCATAATCGTTATTAAAGAGTTGCTTCAGAAAAATATTTTTGTATAACTTTGTAAATACCCTTTAATTTACAAAATTATACAAAACAACCCGTTTGTTGTAATGTAGTAATACTTTATAATATATTTTTGTAGCGAAACTGAATTTTTTGCATACTTATATTTCATTACCGTTATAATAAAATACGTCCTGCTGTAAGTATTTAAATGGTTAAAAATGAAATCACTCTATATTTAAAATATTTGGCTTGAAGCTGTATTAGTTTATCGATGTTTTAATTCGTTGTTAGGTAAATCATCATCATTTTATTTTGATGCTTGTTACATGGTTTCTTTTATTGCGTAAAAGCCTAAGGAATAGTTAATAGTTTTAATTATGAATTTTATATATGATTTGCAAATCATGATAATATTATTTGTTATTTTATCTAAAATTTTATTACACAGGTATAATAATATAGTGACAGATTATCTATAAGAAAATAAAAATTCACTTGACAAACTCCATAAGAAAATAGTTACACGCAATTCTGAATTCATTTTGCTAACGGTAATCACTAGACATCAGTTTTGTATATTATGTATTGGTGAAAATGATGTAGACCCAAACCAAATCCATTCTTTTAGAATTGTTGACCAAATGTAATGTAATAATACTAAGCGTTAATAGAAATACATACCTAAATGAAAAAAAATAAATACACTTTTAAAATTTACATGTCAAACTTACCATAATTGCGATTTTTTAATATATCTCATTTAAATGAACATTATTATAACTACCACTACTTACAGGGCAAGTTACTCAATCTAACCATAGATACCAAAGACTATAATACTAAATACATTTCTTCAGGTACAAATAAAGTAAAACCCTATTATCTTTCTATTATTAAACATAGCTTACAAAAAGTTCCCCTTCGGGTATATGCAGAGTAAAAGGGACCATCACATATTATTTTCCTATCATTAAACGTAATTCAACTACTTCGTCTAAAATATTTAACAATAAGATTTTTTTATGAGTAAGCCACGGGAATTAAAATTAAAAGCAGATAAAAAAATTAAATAAGACTACTCCATCAAAACAAAGCAGGTATTTTAAACAAAATTGACACCATTGAACTATGTCTAATTGAACTTTCCAAAAATAACTATCCAATACAGATTTTATGCTTTAGTGAAACTTTTATAAAAAGAGGGGATGAGTCACATATTACTATTAAGGGATATACAATGGGCAGTTGCTATTCTAGGAAAACACAAAAGCGTGGTAGTACGTGCATTGTAACATATTGCGGAATTGATTGCAAACCAATAGAAATATATAAAGACTGCTCTTGTGATAATATATTTGAATGTTGCGGTATAGAAATCCTCAGTTTAAATACAGTAGTAATATGTTTATACAGAACACCTACATCTAACAATACTATTACATAAATTAAGATACAAAATTATAAATAAAAAACTTATATTAACAGGCGATTTAAACATTAATTTATTATTAAATAATAAAAATAGAATTACCTTAAAAAATATCCTCTCAAATTTTAATTTAACTTTACATATAAACGAGCCAACACAAAATAATAGCTGTATAGATCTCATAGCAAGTAATCACGAAGAGGCATATTGTACAGTACACTGGCTCTCTCTATCTGCTCACAATACCGCGCAAGTGTTAAAATTTCCAGGAAAGTGTGAAAAAATGTCACAATATTGGTACGTAAAAAAAGAGATTTTAGTAATGAAAATATAGAAAAATTTCTATATTATATATCACAATTATCTTGGCATGAAGTCTACGCGGAATCAGACGTAAATAAATCATTTAGTATTTTTCATCAAGAACTTACATTGTATTATGAGTTATGTTTTCCCTACTATAACTCTAAAATAACTTCAAACAGTCGATCTCCTGCATGGATCACTAAAGGCCTGAGAAAAGCCAGTGCCATTAAAAGATTTAAGGTTTTTATATTACAAATTTAAGAAAGAAGTTATATTGGAAAAATATAATATTTATGTAAAAATATTAAAAAAATGCATAATATGGTCAAAAAAAAATTAACAGAAAACATCTTAAGCGAGCAAAAAATAAAGGAAAAGCCACTTGGAACATAATAAAAGATAAAAATAATAGTATCAACTCGATGAACGGCGTGAAATCAATACAAACCGACGGAAACTTTATTCACAAATATAATAGCAAATTTTTTATGACTGACTTTTTTATTAATATTAGTAATGGAAATAATTAACATGCGCCAAACGAACAATATCAAAAAATATCAATAGATGTTAATGATCAATGATATCAATATTCTTGACCTAATTCAGAGCTTGAAATCATAAATATAATTAAATCATTAAATAATACCAAAGCTGTGGGGTATGACTCAATATCTAGAAAAATAATTAAAGCAAGTGCTCGTGTCATTGCCCCCATTCTTAACTATATAATCACAAATTCCTTGATTCAAGGAATATTTCCAGATAAATTAAAACACTCTATTATTAAACCAATATAAAAGAAAGGTGATAGAAAGGAACCTAATAACTATCGTCCTATTAAACTTGTACCTATTATATCAAAAAATTTTGAAAGGGTTTTTTACAACAGGTTAATTAAATTCCTTAATAAACATAACATTATTAAAAAAGAACAGAATGGTATTCAACACAATAAATAAACTTCTTTAGCAGCATTCTCTCTTATAAAAAATATAACTGGATACATTGATGAGAAAATTCCGGTGGTAGCCATATTCTTTGATATGAGTAAAGCTTTTGATTTTGTAGATCATGGGATTTTGCTCACCAAATGCAATAAATATGGCACTAAAGGCTACACCTTTAGACTAGATAAAAAGTTTTATAATCAATCGTAAACAATATGTTGAAATCACTACTTTAAATCACAGACATGAAT
Source organism: Parnassius glacialis (assembly GCA_033319125.1). NCBI lineage: Eukaryota > Metazoa > Arthropoda > Insecta > Lepidoptera > Papilionidae > Parnassius > Parnassius glacialis. Next base: position 42,356,772 of record JAVANC010000005.1, read on the forward strand.
GTAGTGTACACAGACCTCCATCCAGGGTCAATAAACATGGAAATCCACAAGGGAGCGTATTAGGCCCCTTATTATTATTATTGTACATTAATGACTTACTAGATTCAATACACTGTCAAAGTGTTCTATTCGCAGACATATCTATAATAGTGCCATATAAGGATCAAAATACATCTCACGAAATTAAAATAAGTAAAGAGGTACAATCTGTATTAAGATGGCTTAAAGCAACCAAATTAAATGTAAATCTGTCATAAACAAAATTCATAAAATTTGGTACGAATAAAAGTAAACGCCTTGATAATAACATTAACATAAAAATATAACATGACAGTATTGAAGAAGCTGACAGCATAAGATTATTGGGTATAACTTTAGACAGGTTTTGTAATTGGAAACAACATGTAAATGATGCTTGTCTCAAACTAAATAGATTTTCCTATGCCCTTAGAAAGCTTCAAACCGTATCAGATGAAAAGACTGCAGGTATATCGTATAAAGGCTATGTAGAATCAATCCTTAGATATGGGTTAATAATATGGGGGAAATCGACTGATGTTGGTCAAGCATTCATTGCACAAAAGAAATGTTTAAAAGATATTTGTTGAGCAAGGCCTCCTGTAAATCTCTATTTAAGAAACTTAATTTACTGACATTGACCTGCATGTATGTTCTTGAGATATCAGTCTTTGTGAGGAAGTATAACGATTTTTTTAAATTCAAGTGGGATCATTTTAGTAAATACAGACCAAGAGATCCAACTATAATAATGATTCCATCTCGTAGAACAGCTTTAAATAAACGGAATGTATATCATATGTGCATATCAGTTTTTAATAAACTGCCTAAGAGTCTACGGGAACTTCCATTAAAATATTTTAAAATTAAGAAATATTTTAAAGTTAAGAAAATGCCTAGTGGATAAGTGTTTTTATACGTTACAAGAGTTCATGCAACATATAACTAACGTATATGATTATTTGTAATATTAAATAAAATGTAATAAAATAATAATAATAATAAATATGATAAATAATAACATAACTTGACATTTTTGTAAGTAACATAATATTATTTATATAGTTATAAATTTATAAATTTACTCGTAATTATAAATATTTGCATGCCTATTAAAGGCAGAATATAGCTTGAACAATGCGCCACTGTTAAAACTGGTACCACCTGTATTCTGTGCAAATAAATGTTTCTTTATTTCTTTATTTGTAGTTATTAATACGATTAATGACTATAAACCAATTCTTTTTTCTTTTATTGGTAAGTTTATTTATACTGGGAGAGTTTTGCATTCAAAATATAGATGAAGTATTTTAAACCGAGTCGCGTCAGTTAACTATATCAAAATATATTAATAACCTAACATTTCGTTAACTGTAAATTAAAAAGAAAATTAATGAATATTGTGCGAATTGTATGACTTTATAGAATATTGATTCGAACTATTTTAAAACAAACAGACTGACATGCCGTGTAGTGGCGGTATGAACCCATCACACATTTTATCCTGTGGATGTCGTAAGAGGCGACAAAGGAAACCCTCAAAGGTCTTATGAATTTTTTTATACAGTGAAAGTGAAAACCGAGCACACAGTCTACCTGATGGTGAGTAGATGCTGAAGCTCATAGCCACCTACATATATCCTAGATTAGGAATCAAAATGTAGATATGCGTTGCCAACCCTGAGTACAAAGATAGAATGTCTCGTTATCAACAAAAAGTGTCTCCGGTTCTCTTCACTCACGTGCTGCAACAATAACATACCTGAAGCGTGCCTCTCACGCTCGAATCACTCGCTCAACTTGAGCGTTATTGTCATTAGTTAACTAGAACTCCCCCTCCACCTTCACTCGTTATTGCTACTACAGGTATGCTATTTGCATCATTTGCAATCAACAACATGTTAGGTATGTATGAGTGCGTTGAGCAGTGAACTTTTACGAGGTGATAAAAAAGGAAGAAAAAAGTTGAGTAAAGTTTGCGTGAGTGCGTGTTATGAAGCTAAGTGTGGCTTTTGCGTCAGTTAAAATGTACGCAGCGCTCCGTCTATCTTTATTTTCTGACCATAGTCCAACGCAATATCGAATTTGATTAAACAGGAGGAGAAAAAATTTAAATTGTATTGGCACTTTATAATATAAATGAGACAAATATACGCCATATTCATCGACATCAACTAGATTAACAGTGGTAGAGCCACGCGGCAGCTTTTGCTGTCGCACGGATGGGCCGGCTTGAACCGGGTTGGTATCACGACCTCACAGAATACCAGCGTGAAGTAGAGGTTTACCTCTGCGTTTCGCTTGGTGAGTGCAGGTGGCCGGAGGCCCTATTTACTGGAAATAAGGCATTCCATTTTAGTCCTCACGGGTGACAACGCATTTACATTTTAGAGGATAGATGTAGATGTCTATGGGCCGCAGCAACCACTTACCATCAGGTGGACTGTGTGCTCGTTTGTCACCCTTATCCTATAAAAAAAATATTCAAAGCCGTTGTTTCCAAATATGAATAATATGTGCCACCGCTTTTGTCTGGCGTGAATAAGATGCTATAATGCTAATGATGCTAGCATATATAGGATAACATAGGATTTCCCATAGTCTTCTCTTCGATACCGTTAGAACCAAATATGGTGATGAATTATCTAACGCTGTTGATAATGTGTTTTGCAAAAAGAAAAAACATCGATGTCTGAAAAATAAAATATTTCGAGGACATGTAAAGATCCTCAACCTGCACTGGAGCTAGCGGCGGTCTAATCGTTAATAACTCTATATATACTCTATACGTGCGTTACCGTTACAGCCTTTTAAAGTCTACTGCTGAATAAAGGCCACCCTCATAGATTATTTTATGTTTGCCATAGTTGCAACGCTTGGCAAGCGAGTTAGCAAACGCAGTTTTTTTATTTTTAGTCGTTATTAGGGACACGCAGCTAGCCACTACCTGATTTGTTTCCCTCTGTCGCTTCTTATAACACCCAAGGTGGCGGTGGCTGTATCCACACACACACACACACACACATATATATATATATATATATATATATATATATATATATATATATATACAACATGTTACAAAAACCCTGTGGTTCCCATTAAGTACGTTATTAGGATCAGTATTTAAAGCTATAGAAATAATTTGTTTATAAAATCTCAACCATATATATATATTTAAGCGACAGAGGGAAACAACAACTTTTTTTTTAAATCTCGAACAATATTTTTCTTAATTTTATTTAAAAATAGTAATTTTATGCAAATTTTATGTGGTTTTATTACCTCTTACTGACACTAGCCATGACATGCCGTGTAGTGGCGGTCTGGTTACGGCAAAAGTACAATAAAAAAACTGCGGTTGCCAACCCGCTCGCCAAGCGTGGCAACTATGGCAATATACCCCCCATGATGAGAGTTACAAAGAGACGGCCCCCAGTCCCCGGCGGCCCCGCTATTCCTGACTACAGTGGCGACCATGGTAACGGCGGGGCAGGGGGTGCTAAGAATCTCCGGTGGAGGTTCGGTTGCCACCTTAAACGACTCGACCTGGCAACGTACAACGCACGCACCCTGAGGACTGACGAGAAGATCGTGGAGCTGGGAAGAAGAGATAGACAAGTTGCGCTGGCATATTATGGGATTATCCGAAGTCCGAAGAGGGGGAGGACACGATAATCCTCGAATCCGGCAACTTGTTCTATCACCGGGAGGGCGACCATCTATCTGTCCCAAGGAGGTGTCGGATTTATCGTCCACGAGTCTCTCGTTAACAACGTTGTAACGATTGGGAGTGTGTCGACAAGGGTCGCGTACCTTATACTCAGAATCACCAAAAGGTATTCGCTGAAGGTCATACAGTGTTGAAGCGCCTGTCAAATTATATTAGCAGTTCTCATGCCAATATTAGTCCGTAAGCTGTGTAGGTGTGTTTAAAAAATGTTGTACCTGTCGTCGTTGTAAAAATTAGAGATCAAGTAAAGGTCGATTGAGCAAATTACTGCATTTTATTATTAAAAAGAGATCAAATTCCTATTCATGGTCCTAAATCGAAGCCGGATTTGAAAAAACGTAATTGGACAAGATATTATTTAGTGGAATACGCTTGGGAAGTCTTAAATATTCGTTGTGGAAATACCACCGAGGGAGTGAAGATATTTAACCAAGAAATCTGGAGTCTTAGCCCCTTAGATATTGGACTATTATTTAATTTATTTAACCCAGCACTCATTATCAGGTAGTATTTTGTGTAAATCGACTGCTAATTTATCAGGTTAGTACCAAATTACCTATAAAATAATTACGTATAACTTAAAGTATTTAATCGGCTAAAATTCATTTAATATTGTTTTATATAGTTTCTAATAACCGTCAAATCATAATTAAATTAAATTATAAAGCTTGGTTAAATTATATTGACGATATTATAATTTTTTTTTCTTTATTGGTTTAAACTGTTTTTTAAAAAATAAGTCAAGAGAGTGTATAATTGAAAAAATTGCATAATATTATTTATTACATACTAAGGCATACCTGGGAAGCTGTTTGATTGTCTGAATTGTATTTGTTACCCTTAATTGTTGTTAATTATAAAGTTAAATATCAAGGTAGTACATGTACCATTTTGTTTAATTATTTAAGAGTTTGAAAAATAAGTAAGGGAATTAGTTTTCATTTCTTTATAACTGTGAGCAAAATTGTATAGGACTACTTATGAATTATATTTTATAAAATATAAACTTCTTGTTTGTATAAATTTCAGGCATTTGCACTAGTCTCCCAATACCAGCCAACATGCCAGAAGATAAGGAGCAAATTAGGAAACGAGCTAGCTACAGGGGACAAATAACTGCTTTTTCAAATTATTTAAATTCACTGAAGATATCTTCATTGGCTGCTACTGAGGTAAATGAGTTGCAATTACGTATTAGTAGGATTGAGTCAATGTATGAACGATATGATGAGGTACAATTATCCATCGAGTGTAATACTGATAATATAGACGCCCAGATATCAGAACGAACTGAGTTTGAATCCCTGTATTTTAAATCGCTTTCTCTTGCAAAAAGGATCTTAGCAGATTGCATTAAGTCACATGACGTTAGCAGTGACGGTGGCTCTCATTCCGGCAATCATAAATTTGTTAAACTGCCCACTATTCAACTACCTAAATTTAATGGTTCTTATGATAATTGGTTAGAGTTTCATGACACGTTCATGAGCCTCATACATTCAAATGACGAGATAGATGACATAAATAAGTTTCACTATCTGAGTGCGTCGTTGGAAGGGCCCGCTGCTGTGGTAATACAGTCAATCGAATTCTCGGCAGCTAATTACACCGTCGCATGGACTATATTATGTGATAGATATGATAATAAAAGACTACTAATTCAAAATCACGTGACAGCCTTATTTAATATAGCACCAATTAATAAAGAATTGTCTGTCAACTTAAAACGTCTCATTGACCAAATAAATAAAAATTTACGTGCACTAGAATCTCTCGGTGAGCCAACTAAACAATGGGACACACTTCTCATTCATATTATTACTCAAAAATTAGATGCTAAGACATATCGTGAATGGGAAAAGTCTAAAGGTCGTTTGGAGAAAGATACACCGTATTACGTTCGATATATTTTTGATGTTTTTAAAAAATCGAGCCGATTTAATCGAAACACTAGAAATGTCTAATTCTGGTGCTACTAACCGTTTAAATTCTTCTATAAAATATGCTCCAAAAGTTAAGGCAATGGTTTCAGTTCGGGATACCGGTAATAAAAACGGTTCGGCCTTTTCGCCAAACTGTGTCCTAAATGTAAGGGTGACCATAAGTTAAGCAGTTGTCCTCAGTTTCTTGGATTAAGTAACGATGTGTGACTACAGTTACTGCCAGAGTATAAAGTATGTTTCAATTGTCTTAATTCAGGACATTATGCAAATCACTGCAAAAAAGCCAGGATGCAAAATATGCCACCGAAAGCATAACACTCTCGTGCACGTCGCAGATTACCAGTCAAAACCAATTACAGATATTAATACATCTAACACGAGTAGTGGTAATATAAGCACGTTATGCAAGGTCATTTCGAACAAACAAAACAGTTCGACAGGCTCACAGTTGTCATCCAATTCTAACGCACATCTGTCATTATCCGCAAAGGTAGGCACTGCATCGTGTAGTGAACAAGGCGACGTATTGTTATCGACGGCATTAATTAAAGTTATAGGTAAGAATGGTTGTCCATATATTGCTCGTGCTATTCTTGATAGTGGCAGTAACGCTTGTTTAATAACTGAAGAGTTATATCAAAGGCTAGGTTTGCCCGCTCAAAATGTAAATCAGTCGGTAGTCGGTATTAATAATGCTTCGGCACACATCAAGAAGATTTGTAAGGTATCGATAAAATCATTGAATGATAACTTCTCTAGTAATCTTCATTGTTTTGTCCTACCATCAATAACCCAAAATGTACCTACTAGATATGTTAATTGTCAAACTTAAAAATTCCATCTAATATTTCTCTGGCAGATCCTAATTTTCATTCACCTGCTCCCGTTGACATGCTTATAGGTGCTGATGTCTTTTGGGACTTAATAGGAACGCAGAGATTAAAATTAGGGGACGGTCAGCCGATTCTTTGTGAAACTAGCTTAGGATGGTTAGTATCAGGTCCGATTGATTATAGATATGTAAAGAAAGGGGTTAACTCTATTAATGTAATTTTACAAGAATATTTCAAGATGAGGCTAGTAAAGATTTAGATGAAGATATACAAAAACAATTAGTACGTTTTTGGCACCTCGAAGAGGTAAGCCCTGCGTCTCTTTATTCAAACGAAGAAAATTATGCGAAGAACACTTTTTAAAAAACACCACGCGACTGGCAAATGGTCGATTTTGCGTGAGGATACCCTTAAAACATAATCCTGACGTATTAGGTGATTCTTGGCCACGAGCTAAGAAGTGTTTACTATCGCTAGAGCGCAGGTTAGCAGGTCAATCTCAGGTCTATGAAATGTATAAAAGAATTTATGTCAGAGTATGAAAGTCTGGGTCATATGGAGAAATGTGAGAATGATAATTTACCACGTAAGATGCATTTTATACCACATCACGGTGTGCTGCGGGAAAGTAGTACTACTACTAAATTAAGAGTCGTTTTCAATGCTAGCAGTCCGACTTCTTCGGGTGTTTTCTTGAATAATATACAGATGGTAGGTCCCGTGGTACAGGACGACCTTTTGTCCATTCTTTTACGCTTTCGGCTACACAAATACGTTCTCACAGCTGATGTTGAGAAAATGTACCGGCAAATAGTCATTCATCCCGATGACCGCTATTTGCAACAAATTGTCTGGCGTGATAACCCTTCAGAACAGCTTCAAGCTTATCAACTTAACACCGTGACTTACGGCACCTCTAGTGCTCCCTTTTTGGCAACTAGGTGCCTCCAACAATTAGGCTTAGAGTGTACCGATGACAAGGTTGCTCAAGTGATCATTCACGATTTTTACGTTGATGACTTGCTAACGGGAGGGGATGATATTAACGAGGTTACAGATTTGCGCCGTAAAGTGACTTCCACACTTGCATCAGCTCATATGGTTTTGCGAAAGTGGAAGTCGAATGAATCTCAACTGGTTAGTGAAAATGATATTTCTCCGCTTGATTTAAATATTGGTGGCTTTGAACCGACTAAAACTTTAGGCCTTGGTTGGCAATCACATACTGACCAACTTTGTTTCCCTATAGGAGGGCTATTCTCAGGTAGAACAAAGCGTGATATGTTATCTGTGATTTCTCAGATTTTTGACCCACTAGGACTTCTATCTCCCTGTGTAATTAAGATAAAAATGCTTCTTCAACAGTTGTGGCTGCTCAAGCTGTCATGGGATGAGCAGTTGACGCCAGAAATCAGCAAGATGTGGGCTGAGATAATAGTCGATTTACCTAAATTAAATACTCTACGTATTCCACGTCGTGTTATTTGTGACTCGCCTAGTTTGTTTGAATTTCATATTTTCTCGGACGCTTCTGAGCGAGCATATGGCGCCTGTTTATATGTGCGTAGTGTTAATGATCAGGGTGAGGGTTTAATTCAATTATTGATGGCGAAAAGTCGTGTCGCGCCGCTTAAACCTATAACAATCCCAAGACTGGAACTTTGTGGTGCACTTGTTGGAGCTCGCCTTTACCAAAAGGTTGTAGCATCGCTGAGACAACAGGCTAAGCGCACTTTCTTTTGGACAGATTCGTCCATCGTGTTAGGATGGTTAAAGGTGTTGCCTAGCAAGCTACAACCCTTTGTTAGAAATAGGGTTGCTGAAATATTAGAGAAGACTGGAAATTGCGAGTGGAGGCATGTCCCAACAGAGTGTAATCCGGCCGATCATATTTCTCGCGGTGTGAGTTGTAAGGATATTTCATCCATGAGTAAGTGGTGGTCAGGACCTGAATTTTTAAAGAAAGAGGTCTCTCACTGGCCTGCAAATTTCTTAAGTATTAATCACGAGTTGCCTGAGATTAAATCGTCAAATGTTATCCTCCACGGAATACTTCATTCTAACAACAATGAAGATTTAGGCGGGAATAAATTAATTGAATTTAAACGCTTTTCTAAATATACTAGATTAAATCGGGCCGTTGCTTATGTGCTGCGTTTTATTAATAATTGTAGAAAGCAATCCGTTCACGGTCCTATAAGCAATCAAGAGTTGCAAACCGCACTCAATGTTATTATATGAGTATCTCAGAGTGAATCATTTGAGGAATACACCATGTTAATTAAAAATAAAAGCTTACCCATTAAAAGTCCGTTGCATAAATTTAATGTATTTCTCGATGATAATAAAATAATGCGTGTTGGAGGGCGTCTTGAAAATTCCGATTACTGTTATGAGAAAAAACATCCCATACTTATACAGTCCACTCATTATTTTACCAAATTGCTCTTCAATTATGAGCACATAAGGTTAATGCACGCGGGACCACAGCTAATTTTGGCCACTATAAGAGAGATGTACTGGCCGATTAGAGGTCGTAATTTGGCCAGATCTTGTTATCGACAATGTGTAAGATGTAATAGAATGAAAGGAAAAACCATCTCTCCAATAATGGGCAACCTACCACACCAACGCATCCTTTCTGGTTTTCTATTTCAAAATATTGGACTAGACTATGCGGGACCAATTCAATCTGTTTCTCGCCATGGCCGTGGTTGTAAAATTGTAAAGGTGTATATAGCTATTTTTATTTGCTTCGCGACCAAGTCAATTCATCTTGAATTAGTGGGTGATTTAACTAGCAATACCTTCATATTAGCTTTGCGCAGATTTATGTCAAGAAGAGGGAAACCTCTTAATATTTATTCGGATAATGGTACCTCCTTTGTAGGCGCATACAATGACATTTCAAAATTTATTAGGACGTATTGTAATTCTTTATCTGAGGTAATGGCAAATGAAGGAATTAATTTCCATTTTATACCGCCTTATTCTCTCCATTTTGCTGGGCTTGCGGAGGCTGGTGTCAAATGCATTAAATATCATTTAGTTAGAGTGCTGGGCAATTGTAATTTGACTTACGAGGAACTAAATACCACATTAATACAAATTGAGGCTATACTTAACTCCAGACCACTCACACCTTTGTCAACGAATCCTGAAGACTTGCTACCACTAACGCCCGGTCATTTTTTGATTGGACGCCCCTTGACTTCCTTGCCGACACCAGACTATAAAGATCATTCCGTAAGCTCTTTAACCCGATTTCAACGAATAGAACAATTACGTCAACATTTTTGGGCTAGATGGAGCAAGGAATATATATCAGAGCTTCAACTGCGGATGAAATGGCGTTCCTGTAAAGGCTCTTTGAAGTTAAATTCACTGGTACTCCTAAAAGAGGAGAATTCACCGCCATTAAAGTGGAAGATGGGTCGCATCGTCGCAGTCCATCCAGGCTCGGACGGCGTATCAAGGGTGGCGGATATCAAAACATCGACTGGTATAGTTCGCCGATCATTTAGCAAAATTTGTCCGCTTCCTGAACCTGAAGAATCTGGTTGAAAGGTAGACTTTCAACGCCGGGGGGCATGTTGAAGCGCCTATCAAATTATATTAGCAGTTCTCATGCCAATATTAGTCCGTAAGCTGTGTAGGTATGTTTAAAAAATGTTGTACCTGTCGTCGTTGTAAAAATTAGAGATCAAGTAAAGGTCGATTGAGCAAATTACTGCATTTTATTATTAAAAAGAGATCAAATTCCTATCATACAGGTTTACGCACCAACCTCGGCACACCCCGATGAGGAGGGGAGGAAATGTATGAGGATATCTCTAGAGCCATGCATTCCTTCAAAACCCAATATACGGTGTTAATGGGAGACTTCAATGCAAAACTAGGCACAAGAGAGAACGGTGAGCTGAAAGTAGGGAAATTTGGAATAGGGCAACGGAACCCAAGGGGCCAGCAGCTGGCCGACTTCATGGAGAAAGAGGGACTCTTTATGATGAACTCTTTCTTCAAGAAGCGGCCCCACAGGAAGTGGACCTGGTCGAACCCCGACGGTTCGACAAAAAATGAGATTGACTTCATTATGACGACCAGACGACAACTGATCAGTGATGTCTCAGTGATCGCCAGGGTGAAAACCGGCAGTGATCACCAAATGGTGAGAGGCACACTGAACTTAAATGTTAAGTTGGAGAGGTCTCGTCTGATGAAGTCAACGCTCCGTACCCCTCGTGCTCTAATCCAAAGTCCCGAAACCTTTCAGCTCGAGTTACAAAACCGTTTTCAGTGCCTAGAAGACTGCAATGAAGTGGACGATATGAATGACAAGCTCGTGTAAACTGTCCATGCGGTCGGAGCTAAGTTCTGCAAGACCCGCCGCAGAAGAACACAAAAACTCTCCGATCACGCTCTTAATCTCATGGCTGTTAGACGGGAGATGAAGCTACATTCTTCAACAGATTTGACAGCATACAGGCAACTGAACAGACAGATCTCCAAATGCATGCGGCGGGACTTACGCAACTTCAATACAGCTCGTATTGAAGAAGCGATCGAGCGGAACCAAGGCTCCAAAGTCTTTGCCAGAGATCTGTCTGCCAGAAAGAGCCAACTGTCAAAGCTGAAGACTGAATGTGGCAGCATCGTTTCCGGGGAACCTGAGATTTTGAGTGAGATTGAGAGGTTCTATGGGCAGCTGTACACGTCATCGTTGGAGCCACACGCAAGTGTGAGTAACGATCCAAGAGAGAGTTTTGTCCGACACTATTCCGAAGATATCCCGGACGTCAGTCTGAGCGAGATTAGAATGGCTCTCCAGCATCTTAAAAACGGCAAGGCCCCAGGCGAGGATGGAATTACAGCGGAGCTTCTGAAAGCGGGTGGAAGACCGGTACTTGAAGTCCTTCAGAAGCTCTTTAATTCCGTCCTCCATGGTGGCATAACACCGGAGGCGTGGAGCAAAAGTGCGGTGGTCTTGTTCTTCAAGAAAGGTGACAACGCTCTCTTGAAGAACTACAGACCGATTTCCCTTCTGAGCCGCGTCTACGTGCTGTTTTCGAGAGTCATTACGAATCGTCTCGCGCGCAGACTTGACGACTTCCAGCCTCCCGAACAAGCCGGTTTCCGAAAGGGCTTTAGCACCATAGACCACATACATACCCTACGGCAAATTGTACAGAAGTCCGAAGAGTACAATTTGCCACTATGTCTGGCGTATGTGGACTATGAGAAAGCCTTTGATTCCGTCAAAATTTGGGCGGTGCTGCAGTCCCTTCAGCGGTGCCAAGTTGACTGTCGGTATATCGAAGTGCTGAAGTGTTTGTACAGTAGCGCTACGATGGCTATCCGAGTACAGAACCAGAGTACGAAACCTATCCAATTGCAGAGAAGTGTAAGACAGTGTGACGTTATATCCCAGAAACTCTTCACCGCTGCATTGGAAGAAGTTTTCAAGCTTCTGGACTGGAAAGGATACGGAATTAACATCAATGGCGAGTACATCACTCACCTTCGATTTGCCGACGATATAATCCTCATGGCAGAATCACTGGAGGAACTAAGCACTATGCTCAATGACCTCAATAGTGTCTCCCAACGGATAGGTCTTAAGATGAACATGGACAAAACAAAGATTATGTTTAATGTCCATGTCACACCTATGCCGGTAGTTGTTGGGAGCACTAAGCTCGAAGTTGTCGACGAGTATGTTTACCTGGGACAAATAGTCCGACTAGGTAAGTCCAACTTCGACCGAGAGGTCAATCGACGGATTCAACTCGGCTGGGCAGCGTTCGGGAAGCTACGACACATCTTCTCGTCAGAAATACCTCAAAACCTTAAAACAAAATTATACAACCAGTGCGTGTTGCCAGTGATGACTTACGGAACTGAGACGTGGTCCTTCACTGCTGGCCGTATGAGGAAGCTCAAGGTCGCTCAGCGAGCTATGGAGAGGGCTATGCTCGGAGTTTCACTGCGTGATAAACTTAGGAATGAGGATATCCGCAGTAGAACCAGAGTAACCGACATAGCCTAACGGATTAGTAAGCTGAAGTGGCAGTGGGCCAGCCATATAGCTCGAAGAACCGACAACCGATAGGGAAAAAAGGTTCTCGAGTGGCAGCCTCGTACCGTTAGGCGAAGTGTAGGGCGTCACCCCACAAGATGGAGTGACGACCTGGTAAGACATGCAGGAAGTCGATGGATGCCGGTGGCTCGGGACCGTGCTTTGTCGCATTCCTTGGGGGAGGCCTATGTTCAGCAGTGGACTTGTGAAGGGCTGTAATGATAAATGATGATGATGATGACTGACACTAGCCGATGCTAAAGCTAAGTAAACCGGGGTATTTGACAATGCTCATACTCTCCAGACAATGCAGAGAGGCAATAAAACCACATACCATTTGCATAAAATTGAAGAGCTCTAAGTCTCGATGGAGGTCGGCGTTACGGACATACTGTGAGATCGTAGCCACACGACAAAAGTTGTTTTGAACTATATGGAGTTCGTTAATGATTTTGGGATTAGCGTGGGCAAATATGAGCCCCGCGTAAGTCATAACTGGCGTATAAAGACCTTATAAATGGTTCGCTTGTTGTGGAGGGACATTTTGCTGTGTCGGCCCAGTATACTGTTGAGCCTATTCAGATAAAAACATGCGTTGCGGGTTACTCTTATGACATGGAGCCCAAAGGTGAGCCTCGTGTCAAGAGTGATACCTATATATTTGGCGGTCGTATGTCAGGGGACAGAGGTTCTTAGTATATGGATTGGCGGAATGGTAGTGAGGCAGTGTGTTTTATGATCGAAGTGAACGGCGGAGGTCTTCTCCGGGTTCACATCGATACGCCATTTTTGGAACCAAGCTCCTAGGTCATTAACTGACTTTTGGATCTTGTTCCGTATTAAAGGCAGTGAGATATCTTTACATCTGAGTGCAGTGTTGTCTGCAAAGAGAGAGATCTGAACACCTTTCGACAGGATAGGAATGTTGTTAGTGTACAGGATCTACAGCAGAGGGGTAAGCACTGAGCCCTGAGTGACACCTGATTTGATAGGGCGTTGAGAGGAGAGCGTGCCTTTGTGTCTAAAACGAAAGGTACGATCCTTCAGCTAAGAGGCCACAAGACGAACAAGACGACCAGGGAGACCTATTTTGTATTTTTTGTATATAAGGCTTTCGTGTCAGACTCTATCGAATGCCTTTGCTATGTCGAAAAAGACAGGGATGGTCTTATGACGACGAGGATAGAAACCGCTGAGGATATATTCCACAATACGGTGAACTTGTTGGGGACAAGAATGTTTCGCTCGGAAACCAAATTGGTGGGGGATGACAAGAGGGTCGCCGTCTGCGGGAAACAGATGGAGCCTCACGCGAGTAAGGATGACTCGTTCGAATAGTTTGCCCATGAACTTGAGTAGGCTGATAGGACGATGACTAGAGGGGAGGTTGTAAGGCTTTCCTGGCTTGGGGATACCAATGACAGTTGCTTCTTTCCAGGTGGTGGGAAAGAAACTAAGGTTGAAGCAGGCATTGAAGGTAATCACTAAAAGGGTTAACACCTGCTCTGGAAAATGTTTAAGGGCTTGTTTGGAGATGTCATCCGCGCTCGGCGCCTTTTTGGGCTTCAATCCTTTGATGCGGGATGAGATCTCATTATTGGACACAGTGGTAGAGTCAGAGGCTGTGGGGGGTGAGTTCCGGCGGCGGACCGCATCCTTCACTGTTTGGATGTGGGAGGGGTCGGTGGGTTGAGAGCTAGGAGACCATTGTGCGGCAATGCTGTCTGCAGAGCACTCAGCCTTTACCTCGTCCTCGAAGGCAACCATACCGTCGGGACGGGAGAGAGGGGAAGTGTGGGTAATAGCGTCTATGCGGAGGGCTATCGCCATTTGATAGTACGCTGTATGAGAGGGATAGATATTCTCCATGAGATTATTCTTTTCGAGTCCTCGAATTTCGGAGTTTCGGAAACGGCCGAATGCCTATAGTAGGGGGTGGGATAAATAGCTGCTCTCCGGAAAGCAGCATTCTTGGTTTTCATTAGGTTGCTAATATGTATGTGGGAAGACCATCATTATTAGCAACTGGGATGACCCTTTCATTTTCCTTAAGGGAGGATTTTATAAGGGTGGAGAGAGAATCGACCACAGTGTCGATTTTTTCGGGACTGTCGAAGTTCGACGAGAGGGAGATGGGGGAGTCCTGTGAGTCCATAGCTTTGGCTAGGGACACCTTGAAGCCCTTCCAGTTGGTGACGGTTTTCGTGGAGGGGGTTGAGGGAGCTGGCTGATGGCCAAGAATGAGGGGACTCAATTCGCGGTCTATACCGGCCTTATATAGGGTCTCAGAAAACTCCAGAACCTTCTACTTCAGAAACATCTATAATGTTCGATTACATACCGGTCCTGATTGACTAGGTGTCGATAGTTCTAGAAGGTTCTTCCTTGGAAATTTCTAGAGGGATCTTGACTCTCCTAGTTCTGCCACTCGATACTAGAATGCGCTAATGGTAACTAGTGTTGTCATGGTGGCGCGCAACATTACGTATGTTCTGCGATTTCTCGGAAACGGTTTAACCGATAAATAATTTTTTTTTAAAATACGTGTTATTTGAAAAGCAGCTTCATACCAACAGTACAGGCGATGAAGTTTTATATGTAACTTATTATGCGGCATTTTTGTACTTGTTATTCGACTTAAAAGAGTATAAATGAACTTTCATATAAGAAAGACCAACTATAAAAACAAAAGACAATAACATGAAAATAAAACCTTCAAAAAATTTAAAATAATCCACAAATTTATTACGCTATTATTATTTATTATGTGGAAAGTCTTTAGTTTTTAGTTTTTGAAATCAGTTATTACTTTTTATTTATAGTTTATTTTTCATTTAATATTATAGTACGAGACTGGTTCCATATTGAACTTTTTTTTATTAAACTCGAATTAGAGATAGTGGAAGAATAAAATAATATTAAAATTCCAGGATTGAAAAACAAAGGTCCACAATTTTAAGTTAGAGTAGCTAGCTATCTTCTTTCTTCAAATAAAAATCAATACACACTGGTAATTCTTACAAGTATTTCAATAAAACTCATTAATTGAAATTAAAAAATGTGGAGTCTTTTTTTTTTATAGGATAGGAGTCTTCGTTCTAAAATTTGTTATAAATACTGGTAAATGCACGTGTATCATCTCCGTATTTTAAAATTGTAGAAAAAAATAAAAGCTTGAAACATATCTTAATAATATAACAAAGACAATATGTGTCTCCGTGACAAAAAGTCATGTTACGTTTCCAATTTGACTCACGT
>JAVANC010000005.1:42372732-42501656 GCA_033319125.1 Parnassius glacialis
GATGTCCGATGCCGCCAACGTCTGAATAGACCATTAATTCGGCATAAGACCAAGTAATGATCCGTCCCTACGTTGGACCCCCGATAAACCCTTGTATCTACCACTGCGCTTCTCATTCTTTCATCCACAATTATGAAATCTATCATACTTCTATCATCCCCTCTTTCCCATGAATACATGTGAATCCTCTTATGGCGAAAGAAAGTGTACGCCACAAAAATATTATTTTCCACACATACAGTGAGGAAGTCTTCACCATTCTCATTTATTCTTTCATCGCCAAACGTTCCTAATATCCATTAATAACAAGACCTCTTCACCCCAACCCTTCCATTAAAATCTCGTAACATAATAATATTTTCATTTTCCTTACATTTCGTCAACACCAGCCTTACCATGTCCCAAAACTGCTCTCGGATATAAGTGGGCTTAGACATATCTGGGGCGTACACCCCTAGTACAAACAACTTCTTTAAGCCCACTTTCATCGTATCCACAGCAGCCTTGGGCTAACACATTCATACTCTTTCACACATTGACCCATTCTTTCTGAAAGGATGACACCGACTCCCTTGCATGCCCGCTCGGTCTCGTCTACTCCAGACCAGTAGCGGTATACATGCCATGTGCAGTGACATCTCTTCCCTTACGTTTCGTCTCGTTTACACATAACACATCTATTAATGATAAATCATTCATTATTTCACATACTTCATCCATCTTATCATTCATTGCTCCACATACATTCAGCGTAGCCAGACGGGCCTCCGCAATCCACTTTTCGCCCCTCCGGGAGACAGGACGTGACGGGTGGCGAACCTCGTCACCGGTTTTTCTCCCGGAGATTCTTCGCACCCCTGCCCCATTAAAGGGGCGCCGGGAACTCGGGGCCATTTCTTTTTCTTCTTGGCTCATGGTGCGAACTAAGGGGTTTACGCCGCATCCGGCAAGGAGCCGAGTCTATCCTATCGGCTTGTCGCTCGTTTAGCACCACCCGGGGGATACGTGTAGGGTGGGCCTAGGGTTAGGTGGTCGAAGCCTACGGACGCGAGCGACTCATCCCCAGAGTAGAAACAACTTCAATATTACAAAAAAAAAAACTATTTAGTGTGTGTATTCAAAATTCTTCGATGGACTATGTCTTGGCACCGACTTTAGAAACTAATAAATGGAAATTATTTATTTAAATTTGTGAGTCGATTCAAGCAATCGTAATAGGTCAGTGCCTAATTTTCGTGGATATTGGTGGTATCGTTTTATTAAATTTTTAAATCTTACTAAGACCCATTAACCAATTAAATACATCACATATTATTATACTATATTATTTATCTTATAAACAACCTTAAGTATTTATGACTAACTATAATAGTCTAAATCGTGTTTTATTTTAACTATTATAATATAGTGCTTGAATACTATCCACCCTGATGGTAAGTGATGTAACATAATTAACCTGAGCTGTATAATGAAGGCGGCTTTATTTGCACATAACGGGCTTGTAAATAAGAAATGAACATTAAAGCATAGGAAATATTTTTCATAATTATATATATATATATAAAGTGTACAATATAAACCACGTTATCATGCTTTACAAACAAAATACTGCAGTTTGGTTTATGAATCGGTGACTCACTAAAAACTATGATAGGATGCCTCTCAGCCTATTTTATATTAGCTTTCTATCCCAGAAGTGATAGCAGAAATAGTTAGGAAGTTGGTACCTACCTAGATTGACTCCTAGAGATAAAAAGAGTCCTAACACCGTAAAATGAAAAAAAAAAAACAGTTTTATAGTTAAATATTGGGGTAGTTACAATAACAGTGCGAGGGTCTTAGCTCTCCGCTCAACTCACTGCACCGCACTTTTCTAGCCCAGAATATTAGGTATTCGAAAATCTTTTATGTAATGCTTGTGAGGTCAGAATGACTTAAAATAAAAAAGCGGTTACAACTCGCTTGTCAAGCGTGACAACTATGTCAAAAGTTCAGCAATGGACTTTAGTAGACTGTAACGGTAATGCTTGTCAGGAGATACATTCATAAAAAGAAATATATCCGGTGATGAACTAAAAGTAGCTATTGATGTAATTCTTTATGTGAAAAAATTTTGTGTAATCGTAAAATCAATTGCTTTATACATATAATTTACAATCACTGTTTTATTACGGTTTACTTCCGCTTTGGAGGCCATTCTTCAGTAATGTGATAAAAAATAAATTAAAGAGCAGAAGTAACGGCCTGAGTAGCAGCACCATTCGAAGTTACACAAAAGCCGGTGTTATTCTGTAATAAGTGAAGATATAAATAGAAATTAAAACAAAAACTAAAACTAGTAACTTAATTATCATACAGCCCTACTCCCCGCGGTATCGTGCCAAGAACGCTGGCTGCGTTTCCCCGCTGAATTGCTATACTTAGCTTTTGAGCGAGAAAAGACCAGCCCTCTTATCACCGAATAGAATAATAAATAGAAATAGAAATTGAGGATAAAATGTAATTTTTTCAAGATCTGTGCGAGTTGCTTGTGTAAACCTCTTTCTAGAATTTTTAATAAGTCTTTATCTTCTGGTATCTTTCCTCATCAGTGGAAAATTGCCAGTATAATTCCAATATATAAATCTGGTAGTATTGATGACGTAACTAATTATAGACCAATTTCGTTGCTACCTGTTTGTGGAAAAGTATTAGAGGCACTAGTACATAAAAGAATACTAGTCACGTCAAGAATCAAATAAGCCATAACCAATATGGGTTTCTTCCAAAAAGTCAACAGCTTCTAACCTTGTAAGTTATATATTGGACATTTCTGATGCAATTGATAGCGGAGAAGAAGTTCACGCCATATATACTGATTTTCGTAAGGCATTTGATGTCGTAAATCATGACATATTAATGCTTAAGCTGGAAGCAATGGGTATTCATGGAACACTGCTTAGATGGTGTGAATCATACTTAAGGAACTGTTCACAACTTATTTCTATTAATGGATTTAAGTCATTCTCTAGTGAAATCCTTTCTGGTGTTCCTCAAGGTTCTCACCTTGGTCCGTTGTTTTTCTTGATATTTATAAACGATATAAGTAAAATCCTTAATTCCAAATTCAAAATGTATGCAGACGACTTAAAAATTTATCGAACTATAAAAAGTGTCCATGATGTTATCGCCTTACAGCAAGATCTCGATAAAATTGATAGATGGTGTAGGGATAACTTCATGATATTAAATACACAAAAATGTTACCATATAAAATTGCAGAAAAAAGAAGTATTACACAGCTGAGTATTTTATTGGTGACAGTGTCTTAAAAGAAGTGTCTTGCTTGCGGGATTTGGGGGTTTTTGTAGATACTACTCTTTCTTTTCGACACCATTTTGATTACATATCACAAAATCTTCAAGACTCTCAGGCTTTATATTTAGGCAAATGAATGTTTTTAAAAACAGTGGACTAACTATAACTATTTACAATTCTCTCGTTAGAAGCCATTTGGAGTACTGCAGTGTTGTTTGGAATCCTATTTATACCATCCACTCTGAGCGAATAGAGCGTGTTCAAAAACGTTTTTTGTATGTCCTTAGTTATGCCGAGAACAAATGCCATATACTTCATTCCTACAATGATCGACTAAAACATTTTAAAATGGTTCCGTTGCAAATGCGTAGGAAAATGTTTGATATAATGTTTTGTATAAATTGATTAATGGTTATATTGACTCACAAGATAATGTTAGAGCGCATACAATTTTTAATACCTCGTGCTAATAGTCGCCTCATAATCGTAAAACATTTAGTCTTCCACTTTGTAGAACGGTTCTCGGACAACATTCGCCATTATACCGCATGTGTTCATCCAGTAACATGGTTCGATCTGAAGTGGATGTTTTCATGGGTTCGGTGGCCTCCACAAAAAACAAATTATCACAGTATCTTTTTTCCAAGTATGTAATTTAATTTAGCCTTAATTTAATTTAGTCTTAATTTAATTTAATTTGGTATTTAGTTTTAGCATGAATATAAAAACTTTAAGTACCAAACTTTATTGTTATTCACACATACATTTTGTGCAAGCTGTGTCTACATATATATTATAATACAATTTTTGAAATCTTTGTTATATATAATACCTATCAGCATGTTAAAATTGTGTTCTTTTTTGTAGACCAAATAAAGAGAAATTTTTTTTTATAAAAACTGTAGTAACTTAGAACTAAGCGCTCACCATAAATATCGTACAGCGCTAGTAGAATATAAGTGCTAATTTATCACATACTCAGTGGTGAAGGAAAACATTACGAAACATATGTAAATTTCTAAGAAGTAAGAAAGGCTGGATAAAAACTCGGGATGCTCCCGTACTGTCAGGCCTTATTTCTTGAGCTACCATGGCTCTAAGAAATATAGGTAATACTCCACATAGTATTTCATCTAAACTGGATCTCTTTGACTATATCTTAAATTTTATTTTTCAAGTATAACAGTGATTTCGTTAAAGTAGTAATAACATTGTGGGCAGACTACTAATCGGTTTGTTGACATTCAAAAGAAATATATTCTATAATTTTAAGTTTAACATTGCTTACCAAGACATGGCTTAATGAAATATTATCTTCAAATGGAAAAATTGTGATTTAATCACAATATATTTAGTAATCAAGAACGTTGTCACTCGTGAGGACTAAGATGGAATGCCTCATTTCCAGTAAAAAGGGTCTCCGGTTCTCTACACTCACCATACGAAACACAGCAGTGTTAAGCTACTATTTTACGCTAGTATTCTGTGAGAGCGTGGTTCTTCCCCGGTCAAGCCGACACATTCGTACTACAATTATACTACTAATATAGCTGCAGCATGGCTCTACCACGTATAAAATATATTGTTTTATTCATTATCAATTAAAATAAATACACATTCTGTAGAAAACTTTTACATATTTTATATTTTGAAGGTACTTGGGAAAACAGGACGATGCTGGCCTCCTACTCGAGGCACCTGAGTTCGGCAGTTTTTGCTCTCTCTATTTTGGTGATGTTAGGGCTATTAAACAGTTTGCTTTTACAGCTTCATCGGACTTTACAGCTCCTTCGTACCAATTTTTTGCTCTAGCGTCTCCAGGTGTCAGTAACTCACGTTACACCACTTCAAGTTTTTATAAAAAGCATAGAATAAGAAATTAGCTAGACGGGAGGCAACAAATTCTTTAAAGGCATTTTGTACTGCCTCTCGGGTATTGAACATTGTTCCTACCAAAAAGTTATCCAAATTCTGGAATAAGTAGAAGTCTGTAGGCGCAAGGTTTGGTGAGTACGGTGGATGACGGAGTGCTTCCAACCCCAGCTCTTGTAACTGGAGACCGTCTGTTGTGCAGTATGAGATCGCGCGTTGTCATGCAGGAGTAGCGGGGACAAGTGATTGACCAAAGCTAGTTGGAGACATGTGAGATTTTCCATCGTTGTGTTCAGTACTTCACAGTACATATCTGCAGTAATGCTCATTTTGTTTGGTAGGAAGCTGTATTAAATAACACCGGCGCTGGATCACCAAACAGTGACCATCACTTTTCTCGGGGTAAGTTATCTTAAAACATTGTTTAGGTGCTTAACCAGGATCCAACAAACTTGCTGAGCGCTTGCGGTTATTAAACATAATCCATTTTTTGTCGCAAGTAACCAATACGTTGCTTTGTTTGTGTGCCTTTTGAGGATGCAAGGCACGTCTCAACGTGTATTTCGCGCTGGCAATCATTGACTTCGTGGGGCATCTATTTGTCAAGCTTTTTTATTTTGCCAATTTGACGCAAATGGACCAATATTGTTTTGATGCTAACGTCGAAAACTGCTGCTAATTCAGCCGTACATTTAGTATCATCAGCTTCCACAACCACCTTTCATTCGTCATTGTCGACGAAAGTTTTGTAATGACCACGGGGTTCATTTTTCACGTCGAAATTTCCAGAAAGAAAGCGGGTAAAGCAATAACAGGTAGTGCGTTCGTTTGTAGCAGTCAAGCCTTAAACGTCATTGATATTGCGTGCCGCTTGTGCCGCATTGATGCCGCGACGGTACACATATTCAATAATTACTAGAATTTTAAACGTATCATTATAAAATCATTAAACTAATGACGAATTTTGAAAAAAAATTGCATGTTTTAAATATAAATTAATTTGTGATTGAAATTCTTAGCTAAACTATAACTATATTGATTTGAAATAGCCAGTAGTGCTGAACGACAATTTCATAGCTAAGCACCATTATAAATATAAAATATTCAACTAGATTTATTACCTAGCATCTGCATAGAATGTAATTGAGCTGTGATGCTGCAATCTTGAAAATCCTTGTTTAATGTTATTAAATATAGTTCCATTAAAAATAAGCCTTTAAGTTTTATGACAACTATATTTTCTAAAGAAACAATAATCGTTTTATTATAGCTTCGTAAAGCTGTGCTAATAAATATTGTTTCAAATTAAGTTACATCCTAATAAGTTACTATAAACTCATATTGCGTAGTTAAGTAATAATTATTTACATTCCTTTCCTAGGCACATGTTTCTTTTAATTGCTGAGACAAATTTTTAAACCGGGGAAGTCATACATGTCCCTAAAATATTTTTTTTAATTTCATATTTGGATTAGCGAGTGGTAAATCGCAAATTTTCGATTTACAATTAAATGAGTAAATTTGCTCCTCCTAGAAATAGACGAAAAGCCTTTGTAGTATAGCCTCCACGACAAAATATATCAGTGTTTTAAGTGCAGAATAAGTGATTTAATTAATCCAATTAAGACGTAGTACAAATAACACGTCTCTTTAATAACACCTTCCCATATCATACCAGCAGTGACCAGCAGTTGGACGCTAGATTGTACGAGGGCGACACTGAAAGTTTTTAGAACTGCCCATTTATAAACGATATAATGAAAAAATAAGTTCAAATTTTGAAAATGGAAATTTTTGGAAAATTATTTTATATATATTTAATTAATTTGTCATTTGTTTATGATTTGGCGGCAAATTAAAAATTGTTTATGTCACGTCATCATGAATTTAACACGAGAAAATTTTCGTACAATGATTTTTTTATGATTTTCGATGTCATTTAAGTCAACAAGAAAGTTATGATAGACTCGATTGGCTTCTCGAGATGAAGTCCCATCTCGTGCCACTGTTTACAACTGGTTTAATGAGTTTAAACATTGTCGCACTAATCTCACCGATGATCTGCGTGAGGGACTGCCTTCTGCGGCGACGAATGAACATCAGTGTTGTGCGGCGTATGATAGAGACTGACAAAAGAGTGACTTACCAGCAGATATTGAAAAGCTTAGGCAACGGTATGAGTCAAGTGCACAAAATCCTCCATGAACATTTAGCGATCAGGAACCTTTGGGCCCGGTGGGGTACCTCACAATTTGACAGAGACCCAAAAACGCCGTCATGTTGATTAGGTGTCGTGAAATGGTTCAAAGATTTAACGGAAGTGACTCAAATACTGTGTTCAACATACTTACGAGTGACGAAACCTGGAAGCTTTATTGTTATGATCCTGAAATTAAGAGACTGCTGTCCGGGTGTTTCCTTACCAGGAGTTGCCATCTAAAGTGAAGAGAGGTCGAAGCGTGGGAAAAAGGATGGTGGCCTCGTTCTTCCGAAGGGCAGGTCACTACGCAACAATTGTTTTAGAGGATCGAAAAATGGTTACTGCAGAGTGATACATTAACAAATTTTTCCCGCTTGTCTTGGAAAAAAGTTCGGCAGAAACGATCTCGCAGTAGGATCCTCCTTCACCACGACCAACGCATTGTCGCTCACCGCCAAGCAAACAATCGACTACTTGGCGACGTCGGTTATCGAATAACTGGGTGACCTGCACTATAGCCCCGACCTCGCACCTTGCGATTTTTATTTATTTCCGAAAATAAAAGAAAAACTTCGAGGAAAACGTTTTATGGACGCCGAGGAAGCAGTGCTGCGTTTCAAAATGACGTAGAAGAGACCCTTTAGGGCGAGTGGGTTAAGTGCTTTTCTCAGTGGTTCCATCGGATGCAGCGATGTATTGGTGTAAATAGACATTATTTTGTAAAGATATAATAAAACAAAGAACTTGTAGTTGGTTCAGTTTTTGATGATCATTTCAGTATTACCCTCGTGACCAGAGACCAGATGGCAAGTAGATGTTGTCTATCTACTTGCCATCTGGTGAACCGTGTGCCCGTTTTCCCCGGTTTAATATACGCTTATAGAAGTTATAAAGAAAAAATATTCTACCGTTACTATTAAAATTATACCAAAAATTAAATGTTAAAAATGATGACATTTATTACGGATTTTTTTACTCGACCAATAACTAAAAATGATCCAAATTATTATTATCAAAGGTAACACATTTTCACAAAATATAAAACATTTCACGCTTAAAGTGTGGAAAAGTTTCTATCGCTCGTTGAATTCATTTCATTCATATTGCAAAAGAGAACTAAATATACGACCATTGTATATCTTGATACTGAATATAAGTACAGTGTTTCTTTTTCTTTTTTACACCAACCTTAATTAAATGACTTTATTTGTATGCTATTATATTAATTCGACTTGAATTTTTAGTTTTGACAACCGTGTGTTTTAAAAACAAAGTGATTATAGAGTACCTACTAATTTACTCGTCTCAATGTATTAGTATAATATAATCTATATCTTCTTCTTGACTCTACCGAGTCAGTATTTAATTAATGAGAAAATGTATACTTGTTTTTACAAAGAAATCACAAAGATCTAACAAAAACTGAGTTTCTTTAAATAATATCATTTTTGAATAAAAAAATGCAATTTTACTAATTGTAAGCTGTTGTAGTAAGTTCGAAGTGAGTTTCCCGTGCTTTTGATACCATGTTCTAGCGTACCAGTATATGCATGTAGCATGATGTTATTATAATAATCATTAGTGTCTAAATCGACGTAAGGTGCATTTAATAAAAAACAAACCAGCAAATTGATTGAGAGTACGTTTTCCTTTTCTATTGAAAGATTAAAAACAAGAACGGTGCTGCTTTTCATAGGTTTTAACTATAATCGACGAGGATGTTTTTTTATTTATGTTCCCTGATTTATCGGAAATGGCTGAAATATCTCGAAAAATGAACGGTTTAAATATTGGGTTCAAATAGTGACATTTGTAAGATAGAGAGAGTAATCCTTATTTCATGATTTTTTTTAATAAATTAAGGGAGATTTTTTGAGATAAGTGATAACAAAAACGGGCCATCTCTTAAACAAAATGTCTGCTTGTATTATTGATATAACTGTCTGCTCAGGTTACTTCACGCTAATAAGAAATAAAAAACCATTTTCAAAATTTTAGTCTCTTTCAGGGCTAATCTTCAAAATACCTGAACCAGTTGTTATAAAATTATACGAACAGATAGAGAGCAATGTCAGGAGAGATCCAGGCTATATATAAAATCCAAAAAAATTATGATTTTTTTTTTGAAAATAACGAAGAATCGATACTATGAATGATCTTTTGTTACGAGTATCTTAATCCAAATAATGCCATATTTATTTTATCCAGGTGAATTCTAGATATTTTAGAGAGTATATCATAAAACCACAAATGACCGTATTTTAAAAGCATTTATAATTTTATTCTGTTTATTCTGCTATAAATTTTCAACACAGTTTAAATTCAAATGCAACATGTGCTCAACAGTACGTAGTTATGACAAAAGTTTAAGCACTTTAAATTTTATACAAAATATTTCCAGTTGTAAAATGAAACAACCGTAGTAACTGTAACGGCCCAGTAACGCTTTTACTAAGATTTTCACTCCGGTGCTTCAGGTCACGGTTCTATTACAATACCGTTGCCGTTACCACGTTACAGCCTGTTAAGAGTCCACTCCTGAATATAAAGCTCCTTCATAGGTTGCTTCATATTCATTGCTATAGTTGCCACGCTTGTCAAATGCAGTTCTATATTATATTAGTTATTAGGAAAACGCTGTTGCCCCTTTCCTGGTTTGTTCCTTCTATCGCCTCTTACGACACCCACGGGATGATATGGGGTAGTGGATAAACACGGTCACTCTATTCCAGTACGTCACAAATTCCAATACCGATCTCTGCTGTGTTTTCCAATGTGCGATAAATATAGGAGTACATAATTGTATTTGTGTATTTTTATGTGCCAAATTTAGTTATGCACAACGCCTCCATGACACATTAGAAAAATACTTGTATGAGGCTAACGTTGCTTTTTAATTCCGTATAACATTACATAAAAGCGATTAAACATTACCGATTGTTTGTACGATGTTTTAATTTAAAACGGAGGCAATTTTCGTTGGAATATTTCTTCTAAAACTGGTTATTTGTTTATTTGTATGTTTAGTTATGGGCTCGAAAGATGCCAGCCAGTTGTCAGCGTCAGGTAATAAGAATATAGTGAATAAGCAATTTCGAAAACGGCACATCTCGCATTTTTTGACAAATACGTTTTTTCATATCAATGTGTTTTAAGTGCTTCCAAATGCGAAATAAATACCACGCCCATATTTGGATTTAATGTTGTTAATTATGGGATCCCAAGCAGATGGCAGCACCCATCCATCTTCTCTATTGAAATTAGGATGTTTTTTTAATTTCAATAGCCACGCGTATCATCCTTGGTAGAATTCGGTGTTCTTTTGCGAGGATTTGTGGTCTATCAAATCTGATGTAATGGCGGGAGTGATGTTCATAGACTGCAGATTTCCCAGAGCGTCGATGCTTCACGTCAGATATATTTTCTTTTACGCGGGTTTTAATTGATCTTTTTGTTTGTCCTATGTAAGAGATACCACATTCGCAATCAAGCTTGTACACTACTGCATCTTGTAGAGGGATATTACACTTGACGGATGGTAAAAATTGACTAATCTTCTTCGCATGAAGTATGTTTTAATAGAAGCTTGCTTCAAAATGTAGCCAACTTTGTCTGTGACTCCCCTGACATAGGGTAGTACAGCAGGCACACGCTCGACTGTGGTCGGCTTCACTCGGTCACTGTGACCTAGGCGCGGGACCCGAAGCTTGTTGTCTTGCAATACTTGCTCGATGTGCTGAATCTCGGCGGCCAGATGTTTTCTGTCACAGATCCCTCGTGCTCTCTAAAACAAAGATTTTCCCACGGTAGCTAACTGTGATGGATGATAGTGCGATTCACCATTTAAATATTGTTTGGTATGGGTCTTTTTCTTATACACAGTGTGACATATGGTGTTATCAGGATTTCGGATGATTAAAACATCTAGGAAATCTAAATAATTGTTTGCCTCTAACTCCATTGTAAATTGTATTTTAGAGTTTATGGAATTAAGGTGGTCTAAAAATGCAGTTACTTTGTCAGATGGAAAAATTGTGATAGTGTCGTCTACGTACCGCTTGTAGAATCTTGGATTTACAGGAGCAGTAAGAAGGGCTTTCTCCTCAAAGTCTTCCATGAATATGTCAGCGACTATGGGAGATACAGGTGAGCCCATCGGCACTCGATCTACTTGCTTGTAAAACTCCTCCTTCCACAATAGATAGACAGATGTAAGATTCACTGTGTAGTGTTCGCGTAAATATAAGAAATTTTGAATAGGTTGTGTCAAGTGATTCACAGGTTGCCAGATATATTTAGGCGCCAAAGAAAGGTTCCTATAATTTTCCTCTACTTTAACAAATTTGAAACAATCTGAGTGACAGTTGTACCATTTTACAGCCGGTGTATCTAAACCAAAGTAAATAAACTAATTGCCGATTTTCATGATCTCAGCGTTATAGAAGAGTTTATTAGTAGCACACGAAAGCAAGTCCTTTAGTGTCACTTGAGACAAAAATAAAAAGCGATTGTATTTTATTTCAGTAGTAAGGCAAGAATCTAACAGGGAGTAGTACTTAAACAAGTATGGAACGATATGGTAGTAGATAAGGTAGTAAGATATGGGTAGTGGATATTCTAACACTGCCACTACACTTCAGTAATGCAATATTATAATCTTTGAAAAAGCACAATTGACCGGTTGGTCATTTGTTAATTCATTAGAGCTTAATAAAAGACAACTGTTTCCCCCATACATTGCCTCATTAAGGGATATTTACCATAGCAGCCACGTTTAGCAAAGTAGTGATTTAAACGTTGTAGAGTCAGGCTTCAGCTAAATTATGGTTAACACTAATGGTTCGCCTCGGCCGGTAAAGACCACACCCTCACAGTATACCAGCGTAAAATAGCAGCCTTATGCTGCTATGTAGCGTATGGTAAGCGGCGGCTCTTACGACTCAGACTGGACGATATTGGGTAGTGAATATTCTTACACCGCCACTAACACGATCTACGTCGGATCTTCCGTCGAATAAATTAACTTAATTTAATTTTTATTTAACAAAGAAATGATAACT
Organism: Parnassius glacialis; assembly: GCA_033319125.1. Taxonomy (NCBI): domain Eukaryota; kingdom Metazoa; phylum Arthropoda; class Insecta; order Lepidoptera; family Papilionidae; genus Parnassius; species Parnassius glacialis. The sequence goes on from JAVANC010000005.1 coordinate 42,385,162, forward strand.
CAGGATCTAACCTTACTGTAAAGATGATGATGATGGTGATGATGATGACAATGATGAAGATGATAGCTGTTTAATTTTAAATTAAAAAAATGGCAGTCACTTCAAAAAGTCCAAGACGTATTAAAATATAAATATTACAACCTACTTACTTTTAGTACGTACTACTATTATTTATTCTGTGCTTTCAAAATATTTTAATAAAAATCTCTGATTATTATAATAATCATGTGTGTATGAAATTGGTTTTTCGAATATTTTTTATTTATTTGTACAGCGATCTTTTTGAGCGCATGCAAACAACCAATACAGTATCCACTCACAACGGTGGTTGAAACTAAACTAAGCGAGCGAGTGAGAGAGCCGCAAGCAGTCTCTGTTTACTGAAATATATTCTAACACAAGGCTGCGAAATCACCGAAAATTTCGCCATTTTGGAGCCTAAAAAAATTATTTTAGCTTAACAAATCAAATTTACACTTCTATTTACATTTAGTGGCTTCCCACACGATAGATGAAGAGATTAAAAATAGATTGAGTTAAACAATTGATATTTTCAAAAGTTAGAGTGTTTACAAGCCTTGCGGACTTGATAAATCCACACCATAAGCCACTAAAACCCCTTTTTATGTAAAAATAGCAATTAATCGATTTAAAAAAAAATATTAGTAAGTTTAACAGTCATTTATCTTTCTGACAATGTGCTTTTTATATCATTTATATGTAAAATATGATTGCTGGATACGATTTCATGCGGCAAAACGTTGGAGTTTTGATTTTTAGGCGCTAGTAGAACATACCTATGCGCTTTGCGCTCGGCATGTAATATGTTATTCTTGGGATCGTTATCTCGGAGGAGATAACGATCGAGATAACGATCGGAATCGAATCGAACGGAGGAGGGGCCAATGGTTTATTCCATGCTCAAATCTACAAGAAAAATGGATGGAACCCGTCGCTCAATTCAAGCTACGCCAAAACCAAGCCAAAGTCATGCACATTTTATTGTAACAACACATATATATGCATACAAAACCATTTTTACCCAACAACATAATTTTAAGTGCATATTATGTGTATCCAGCAGTGGAATTTTTAAGGGTGTAAAATAAAGAAAAAAAAATCACATGTCACTTGAATTGTGTACAAGTACAAGTGAAGTTCCGTCTATTCGTCTGAGATTTCGAGCCCCAAAACTTCAAAAATCTTTTATCTTTTGTTCCTTAAGGATAGAAATGACTCTTATGGGGGTGTTGCTGTTTTAGCACACAAATCTATTAAAACGGTTAGGGGACATTTGCAATTAAGTAATGATGGCATAGAAGCTATTTACGTTAAAATTTTTAACTGTCAGGATTTAGAAAATATTGTTTCTATTTATTGTCCATCGTCGGTGCGTACCTGCCAAAGGGATTGGGATGAATTATTTTCGACATTTAGTTGTAAAACCTTAATCATTGGGGATTTCAACGCTCATCAATCAAGCTGGTCGTACAAGACTGATAACAGAGGTTCACAAATATTTGATGCTCTTTTAGATGCTAACTTTGCTGTAATAAATAATGGAGAAAGCACTCGAATTAGAGTTGTAAATGGAGTTTTACAAGCATCATCTCCTGATTTATCGCTCATTACGTCTGATATCGTCTATAAATTTAATTGGAAGGTACTTCGAGAGACTTTAGGCAGTGATCATCTTATGATTAAAATATCAGCTTTATGTCAAAAGTGGTTAGCGTGTGATCTTAAAAGAAATTTTAAAAAAGCTAATTGGGACGGATACATGAATACTCTTGAAAAACTTTTTCACCAATTCCCAATATATACAACTGACCTTCAAAAATGTTACAATATATTTTTAGAATATTTGAATTTATCAGCTGACATTCATATCCCTTTTATTAAAATAAATCAAAACCCTGAGTCTAAATTTGTACCTAAGCCTTACTGGGATGTAGAAATATCGAAGTCGGTAGCCATTCGTAGACAAGCACTGGCCAGGTTTAGACGTAACTCAACACCTCAGAATTTAGCTATACTCCAAGACAAAATGAGAGACACACAGAGGTTAATTCGTCAGGCTAAATTACGTAATTGGCAGAGGTTTTGTGATTCTTTAAATGAAAAAACAACTATTAGGGATATGTGGCAAAAGATGAGATGGATGAAAGGTTTTAGATCACATAATAGCCACCATATAGATAGAGAAAAAGCGGAAACACTTCTTTGCAGTCTAACGCCAGATTTTGCTTCACCAGAACCGGCTAGTTTTAGTTCTAGTAACATGTTACTAGAGGAAGAGGTCTCAATTCAGGAGCTTGATACATGTATTAAATTAAAGGATACATCTTCTGGATGCGATGGCATAGCATATTCAATGTTGAAACACCTTCCATTTAATGGCAAATGCATTTTAATCAAGCTGTATAATGCTTTTCTCAAAACCAGTTTTGTACCTTCACAATGGAGAGATATTGGTATTATAGCGATCCCAAAGCCAGGAAGAGACATTAATGATGTATCGTCCTTGCGCCCGATATCACTTATGTCTTGCTTATGCAAAATCTTTCATTTAATTATTAAAGGGAGACTAGAGTGGTTTCTGGAAAAAAACAAAGTCTTTTCTCCTAATAAGTTCGGTTTTAGGAGAACCCGATCCTGCTTAGATAGTCTTAGTAGTTTGGTATCAAGTATACAAATAGGTTTTACAGAGAGTCAGTCCACGATAGGATGCTTCTTAGATTTAGACAATGCGTATAATAATGTTGACATAAATGCATTACTGCACACCTTAGATCAACTTAATGTAGGAACGAAAATTTGTCAATATCTTAGTAGTTTCCTTAATGAACGACATCTTAAAATATATGTGGATAACGTGTGTATCAGTAGATTTACAGGGCGAGGTCTAGCCCAAGGAGATCCGTTATCTCCTCTTTTGTTTAATGTAGCTACTCTTAATATATGTAAAAGCGTGAAGAACGTTTATATCTCTCAATATGCAGATGATTTTGTTATATATAAGAATTGTAATAGTATCAGTTACGGAGTTATTGATATACAGTTAGCTCTGAATACTCTTAATAGTTTATTTTTCAAGTTAGGACTAGAAATATCTTCATCAAAAAGTAAAGTATGCATATTTAAGAATGGACGCGTAAGAGAACACATAAAAATGACTGTTAACAAAAAAGCCTTAAAATCGTTGAAAGCATTAAATATTTAGGGTTATGGTTAGATCGATCTCTTCGATGGGCCAAGCACATAAACGAAATAAAAGAGAAAGCCCTTAAGTTTGTAAATATTTTAAAAGTTTTAATAGGACCAGGGTGGGGAGTACATCCAGTTGAGTTGCGTCGCTTGTATATAGCTATTATACGTAGTAGATTGGACTATGCTAGCTTTTTATTTGATAATAGCCATAAAATACATTTAACAAAACTAGATATAATACAAAATCAGTGTATGCGGATAATTGGTGGGTTTGTCAAGAGTACTCCTATCCATGTAATGGAATCGGAACTGCTTTTACAGCCATTGTCTATTCGAAGAAGATATTTAGCAGGTAAATTTTGGTTAAAGTGTAAGTCTATTGATGAAAATATTGTTACAAATTTATTATGTATCCTTGATGAACGTAAAGAAAGCTTCTATTGGCGACGTAGGAAAACCCCACTGCTAGTTACAACCCATAGATTATTTAAAGAAACTCGTATATTTTCAAGTCTTTACTTAGAAATGTTTTCACTCAATTCGTGGATTAGCAAGTTGGATTTATCTGATTCTATAATCCCTCAAATAGAATTTGTTAACGCACCTAAACATAAGTACAATCCCCTTTACTTACAAACTTTATGTCGAAAATATTTAACCGAAAACTTTACAAATTACTATAAAATATATACCGATGGTTCTAAAGATAAAGAAGGAACGGGTGCTGCATTTTTAGACATTCAAACCAAAGAATACATTAAGCTCTGCTTAGGTAAGGAAATTTCAGTTATGCATGCGGAACTCATTGCAATTGCGGAAGCCTTATCTTATGTCAAGTCACTTAATTATGATAAATTGTTGATATTAACTGATTCTCGCAGTGCCCTTCAACATTTAAAAAGATGTACTTTACTGTCTCGCGGTTTTCCATTGGCTTACGACATATTAAGTGATAATTTAACATTAAAATCGAGCCATAAAAGGATAGTCTTACAATGGGTGCCTTCCCATATTGGTTTAGAGGGAAATGAGGCGGTAGACGTTCTTGCTAAAGAGGCGATAAGTGATAGGGATAATTTCGATTGTGTTCCTTATTTCTCCGAACTCTTATCTAAAGTCCGAGAAAACTGTACAGAAAAGTGGTCTGAATACTTTGATGAAAGGTCACTGTCAAAAGGTATTTGGTACAAGACGATACAACCGCATCTTTCCCGCTTCCTTTGGTTTGAAGGATGCAATATGGGAAGGCAAGAAATTATTACAGCAATGAGACTTCGTTCTGGACATATTCCATTAAACAAATTTGCGTTTATGATGAGAAAAGTGAATTCACCAAATTGTGTCAAGTTCTGGAAGATACTATTCATATTATGATGGAATGTGAACGGAACGAGGCATATAGAAAACTATTAGGTTTTGGCAAAAATAGTGTTGGATTGTATAATAGTATTTTAGCTTTTCCATTGTCGGATAAGGCTAGAAAACTTTATAAACTAGTGTTGTTAGGTATTAAGAACAGATAATTTTTTTTTATTATTGTTTACGTGAAATTATCATTGTCTGATTATATGTATTTGATTGTGTACCTATGAGGGTGACATGATCTAATGGATCAAACCCTCTATAATGAATAAAGATTAAAAAAAAAACTTTGTATTCAGTTACATGGTTTCCCAGGTGAGAAATGTGTGCAGAACATATTAAAGTGTCATAACATATGACTTACTGTTTTTCTTATTACTTTCCCCATAACTGTGCGAAATAATTGCAAAACGGCCTAATAAATTACACTTTCGTAGCTTACATGCTACTAAATTGTAGGTATATTTTATAATATATAGTACATATATCATAAAATACTTACACATAACAAAAATTGAGACAATTCACTACCCCATATCTTTCTGTGGGTGTCGTGAGAGATGACAGAGGGAAATTAAATACAGAGCAGCATTTTCCTGATAACAAATCAAAATAATAACAAACCGCGATTGCTAACCCATAAATAGCCTTTTAGAACATTATTGGGAACATTTGTCAATCAAAAGGGCAATCTATGGGAAGGCCTATGTTTAGTAGTGTTAAATGTTGTAGGAACCTATGAAATGTGGCAACGCGAAACTTAATATGCGCACATAAAGTACGCATGCAATTTATTCATTGAAATAAATAATATCTATCTTCGCATTGGAGTGTGCATGTGATGACCGGCCCCATCCGGTGGTGCAAGGGTATCAAGACTGCGCTTCCCAACCAATTGCTCTTGATTATGGACAAATATTCCATTATAATAATATGATGGAGGCACCGGATAAACAGACACTAAGTGGGCTCGGCTACAGCACAACTTACCTCCGGGTGGAATAGGTGGACAATATTTTTTAAAGAAGAAGTGGCAAATGAGCATGCATACGTGATGGTAAGTGACTACCGCCGCCCATGTACAACTGCAACATCAGGCGAATTCCACATGCGTTGACGGTCTTAAAAAAAAGAAAATTTTTCTTCTTTTATTTTCCTCTTGGTCCCTAAGTCGTTTCAAGCCGGAAAAATTGCCTGTAGTAAATCATTTCACTAAGAGATCGTACAAAGAAGAAAATTCTTAGTAAGACGTTGGTTGGTGGACCGCCAAGCATCCAGATGCCATGGATGATATCATGATTTTTGAAAAGAGTTGGTATTGGTGGTAAGTGCCATTACTATAAAAATATCATGATCATTTTATAAAACAAATTATGTTCCAAGAAAAGAGGTTTTTTACGAATTTGTAGGGCCATGTAGATTAGCTTCACTGTACCATTTTCATTTGAATTATCATCGAATTTACATAAGTACGAGTATGTCAAATTTAAATTTAATAGAATGTCAGCAAGTCCTACAAATATTGATTATTCATTTAGAATTGTAAATAAATACGACAATAAAAGTTAATAAATAAAAAGCTTGTAAAAATAACCTCACTACGTGAACTTTTATATAAGCAAATAATCAATCAATACTGATATTATAATACGTTTAAATAATATTGTATATATTATTTGTTGATTGCATACATTTCTTATATACATTTACATAAGAAATTATTTTATGTATATGATGTATCGCCAATATCATATCTATTGCAGTAGTTGTGTGGAGCATCACGATTGAAGTTGTCGCGAGTATGATTACCTAGGATAAATCGGCCAACTAGGTGATTCGAACTTCAATCAAGAGGCCGATCGACGAATTCAACTCGGCTAGGCAACTTTCGTGAGAATATCATACATTTTACCGTCACGTAAATGGCAAAACTTGAAAATTAGAGTGTGTACTACCAGTGCGCCAGTGATGCTAAACGATTTGAGTCCTTCACTACTACCTGGTACTCCAAAGTGTGGGGTTTGTCTTACACAACGCCTAACGGCATGAGGTGTCACTCGAGAAACTTTATTTTCTTTCCATTGTCGGTTCTTCGAGCTGTATGGACAGCCCATTGCCACTTCAGCTTACTAATCCGTTGGGCTATGTCGGTCACTCTGGTTCTACTGCAGATATCCTCATTTCTAAGTTAATGACGCAGAGAAACTCCGAGCATAGTCCTCTTCATAGCTCGCCGAGCGACCTTGAACTTCCTCATCCGGCCAGCAGTGAAGGACCACGTCTCAGTACCATAGGTCATCACTGGCAACACGCACTGATTGTACAGTCTCGTTTTCATGTTTTGAGGTATACCTGACGAGAAGATGTGCCGTAATTTCCCGTACACTGCTTAACGGGGTTATATCTGTTGATTGACCTGCGGTTGGACTAACCTTGGCGGATTATTTGTCCAAGGTAAATAAATTCGTCAACAGCTTCGCGGTTAGTGCTCCCAATAACTACCAGCATAGGTATGACATGGACGTTATAAATGATCTTTGTTTCGTTCATGTTAATCTTAAGACCTATCCGTTGGAAGGCACTATTGAGGTTATTGAGAACAGTGCTTAGGTCCTCCAGAAATTCTGCCATAAGAACCATATCGTAGGTAAATCGAAGGTGACTGATGTACTTGCCATTCTCGTTAATACCGTATCCTCTCAAGATCAGAGAACGTCTTGCAATGCAGTGGTTAAGAGTTTCAGGGACGTAAAGTCATCCTCTTTTACACCACTCTGCAGTTGGGTAGGCTTCGTGCTCTAGTTCTGTACTCGGATAGCCATCTTAGCCCTTCTGTTCAAACACTTCAGCACCTCGATACACCAACAGTCAACTTGGCACCGCTGAATGGACTGTAGCACCGCTCGAATTTCGACGGAATGAAAGGCTGTCTCATAAGTTACATATGCAAGGCAAAGTAAGAAATTGTAATCTTCGGTCTTCTGTACAATATGCCGAAGAGTATGTATGTGATCTATAGTACTAAAGCCTTTTCGGAAACCGGCTTGTTCGGGAGGCTGAAAGTCATCGAGTCTGCGTGCGGGACGATTCCTAATCACTCTCGAAAACAGCAGGTAGACGCAACTTAGAAGGGAAATCTGTCTGTAGTTATTTAAGAAAGCGTTGTCGCCTATATAGTAGAAAAAGACCACCGCACTTCTGCTCCAAGCCTCCGGTGTATTGCCACGATGAAGGACGGCATTAAGGAGCTTCTAAAGGACTTCAAGTAAAAGTTTTCCACCCACTTTTAGATGTTCAGCTGTAATTCCATCTACGCCCAGGAGATTTTCTGTTCTAAGGTGCTTTATAACCATTCTTATCTCGCTCAGAATGACGTATGGGATATAATCGGAATAGTATCGGATAAAACTTGCTCTTGGCTCGTTACTTACACTTGCATGTTGCTCCAGCTGCTCATAGAACCTCTAAATCTCACTCAAAATTTCAGGTGTCCCGAAAAGAATGCTGCCACATTCGGTCTTCAGCTTCGACAGTTGGCTCTTTTTGACAGACAGATCAGTAGCCTGTATGCTGTCAAATCAACTGAAGACTGCAGCGTCATTTGCCGTCTAACAGCCATGAGATTAAGAGTGCGATTTGAGAGTTTTTGTGTTCTTCTGCGGCGGGTCTTGAAAAACTTTGTTCCGACCACATGGTCAGTTTCCACGATTTTTTACATCATATTGCCTACTGCATTTTAATCTTCTAGGTACTGAAATAAATTTTGTTACTCCAGCTGAAAAGTTTCAGGACCTTGGATTATAGCACGAGGGAGTCGAAACGTTGACTTCATTAGACGACACGTCTCCAACTTAATGTTTAGTTTCAGTGTGCCTCTAACCATTTGGTGACCACTGCCAGTTTTCACTCTCGGAATCACTGAGAAATCGATAAACAATTGTCGTCTAGTCGCCATTATGAAATCTATTACATTTTTGTTGCAGTGTCGGGGCTCAATTAGGTCGAATTTTTGTGTGGCCGCTTCTGGAAGAACGAGTAAATAATAAAGAGACCTCTTTCTCCATGAAGTCGGCCCAGCTGCTGGCCCCTTGGTTTTCATTGTGATATAAATAATTTCCCTACCCTCAGTTTGTCGTTTTTTTTTGTGCCTAGTTTTGCGTTGCAGTCTCCCATTAACACCGTATAGGTCGTAGGTATAGAGGAATGTATGGCTTTAGAGATATCCTTACACATTTCCTTCACCTCCTCATCGGGGTTTGTCGAGGTTGGTACGTAAACCTGTATGACATTCAATGAATACCGTTTGGTGATTTTGAGTATGAAGTACGCAGCCGTCGTCGAAACACTCACAATGTTTACTACGTTGTTATCGAGAGACTTGTGGATGATAAATCCTACACCTTATTGGGACAAATGGTCGCCCTCCCGGTTATAGAACAAGTTGCCGGATTCAAAGATTATCGTGTCCTCCCCCTCTCTTCGGACCTCAGGTAATCCTATAATATTCCAGCGCAACTTGTCTATCGCTTCTTCCAGCTCCAGGATCTTCTCGCCAGTCCTCATGATGCGTGCGTTGTATGTTTCCAGGTCGAGTCATCTTAGGTGGCAACCGAACTTCCACCGGAGACACCCCTGCCTCGCCGTTAAAATAATCGTCACCGTCATTAAGAAAAGCGGGGCCACCTGGAACTGGGGGCCGTCTTTTTGTAATTTTTGTTTAGGGGGGTATGTTTCCATAGTTGCCAGGCTTTGCGAGCGAGTTTGTAACCGCAATTTTTTTATTTTTGTTTTGCTCTGTTTCCTTTTGTTGCCTCTTCACGGGAACACCTCACACCTCTTCCACGGGAATATATGGAGTCGTGTGTATTCTTACCCGCCGCCTCACGGTCCAGATAAACTTAAGAAAGTTTTAATAATATCAACAAGTCGCTAAATGTTGGGTATTGGGTTTGAAACAATTGTTCTGTTTCCGGATTATAATTTGAATAAAATTCATTGCGGACCAAGAGTAAATCCTAACATGAGGTTAAAATACTTTAAGGAGTAAATCTACTGCGGAACATAGATATTACTCAGAGACGTGCACGTTTCCTAAGACTTATTTTTCAGTTTCTTTTATAGCTTTTTGCTATATATGATGTATCTGATATGATCTTAATGGCATATTTTTGCCAATGTTTGCCAAATTTTTTAAACTAAGCGGAAAGTTTGTTGAATGAATAGCTAATAACTTCACACAAGTAACACAAAAATCATCAGTCACCCAAACATTATCCATTAACTAGCATAGCGAACCTGGAGTAGGTGAAGTTTAAATTTAAAGAAAGATGACTTGTAATCGCCATTACACACCTGAGCTTGTTTATATGAATTTTTCGTATTCCATATGAATTCTTAACCCAATCAAGGAGAAAAATCTTGCTTGTGTACACTAGATTGTTAGAAAGCACTCTCTAAATTATTAAAAAAAAAAGAATATTTGTCAATAATGTGTACCAATGTTATAAATCATTCATTAAAAAGAATAGGAGTTGGAAGTAAATAGAAAATAACACAAAAATACTAATATGCAAATCAACAGCAACACTGCTTAATATTTTTGATTGTTTTTACTAGCCCAATATAAACATTTCTTTTCTTACACAATGCTTGTAAATCGTAACAACATTTATAAACAGATACATTTATAATCAAGATGTTAATGAGTGAAATTTAGTCGTACCTGTAATCAAATCATAATGCCGGGATGTTACATCATTGATTTAACAATAAAGCACTTGAAATATATTTATTGCTCACATAATTATAGTTGCACTATAAGTACCAGAAAAGGTAGAGGAATGCAAAATGTGAACGAAGCAATAACACGAGTTTTGCAGAATACGCAATATTATCATGAAGATATTTCATTACAAACCATGTCCACGTCAAATATACTCTCTCATGTTCTCCCTTGAAGGTTTATTTTGGTTTTAAACATATATATTTAAACGGAGAAGATGACTATATGCTATCATCTACTTGTGATCCCATAATTAATAAGATTAAATTAAAACATATCTATACGAAGCAGATACTAACAACTAAGACTTCAATGATTAACGTAATAATTAATAATAACATACAATTTATGCCATTAATATAATTATAAAATGCAGGTATTTAATAAAATACAGGTAGGACAGGACACACTCGGCTAATATGGTAGCAATTAATTTATGGCTTAAACCCCCATTTTTATCTAGGAAAAATATATCTTTTATATAGGAAAAAATAAAGATGTGTCGAAAAATGATTGTAAATGTATAGAAACATCATTTAATTAATAAACATAACATCACGCCTGTATTTCCCAGAAGGAGTAGGCAGAGGTGTGTAGTTGATGGCGCCATCTAGTTTATTTTATATAATGCATTTTTTCTAAATTTACCCTCTTTTAAGTTTTTATATTTGGGGCGTTCGTATCTTTTCACCTGCACGCCTAGTATGTATGAGACAACGCTTAGAACATTCACGCAAGTCGGTCAATTGAAGGAGAAGCAAACGCGCCGCATATAAATACTTTATAAGACACATTAGTGAAGTTTTGTGGCCGCAAAAGAGAGGAAGAAGCGTTAGGTCGTCTCTACTTTGGTGAAACCTGCCTCCGGAGTGTGGAAGATCTACGAGGGCGGCGGTGACAAGGTAGGCGTGCAATTTATTTAACAAACGCCCTTTCTCTCAACCAGCATCCTTTTACAGTCCAGGATCGAAGACCACAAGCTTCGCTAGTTAAACTCTCTCTCTCCAAGCCAGTAGTACTGTAATGTTTTACGTCCCATGTATTAGGGGGTGCGCGTATTGCCAAACACCGGGCCCAAATCCAGACTCCTTGCTACTACTGGGAACTTCAAGACTTGATTTGTTTGTCCAGATTAGGATAATATTATCTAACGACTATCACTAAAGTCTTAACGACAGCAAAGTCAGTGCTCTCGTCAATAAAAAATGAAAACTGGTATAATTTCAAATCATGAATATGATCGTTTTTTTTTTACTGCGCATATACAGTTGTTTGATACCTTTGGTTTTGGTTCATTTTATTTTAATAGCCTAGATCTGTGTTTTTAGCCTTTCCTTGGGAGAAGCCTGCGTTCTGCCGTGGCATTATGATGGGCTGTAATAATGACTATAATGGAAAGCTTCGATTAGTATATACTCAGTATTTACAAAGATAAAAAACATTAGAGCAAAATATAAAGCGGCATTATACTGGGTGTCCAAAAAGAGTATCGGGTGTTTGTTTTAGCGCTGAAGTTGATTCGGAGCGGCGCAGGGACGCGGGGAGGGGATCATGGAGTCCGCCATTTTGTGAGGTTTCAGTCGCAATGGAGCTGTACCCGGGGACGCATCGCGCTTTTTGCGTACGAGCGTATTACCGTACCGGTGATTCAATAGTGACTACTCAACGTTTATATCGTGCGGAGTATCGCACGCGCAATGCACCAAGTAACGATAGCGTTAGAAAATGGATCCGGATGTTTGAAAGTACAGGTGCGACGGTAAAAATTCAAAACTCTGGTCGCCCTCGTTCAGTCCGCGACCAGGAAACAATCGAAGAAGTGAAGGCGTCAGTTCGTCAAAATCCGTCTTTATCCATCCGCAAGCGAAGCCAAGCATTGAAAATCAAAAAATCGTCTTTGCATTCAATTTTAGAGAAAGATTTGCATTTAAAAGCATATGAAATTCAATTAGTTCAAGAATTGAAGGATAGGGACTATGGAAATCGATTGAAGTTTGCAAACGAAATGGTGGTGCGATTCAACAACTTTGAAAACATACTGTTCAGTGACGAAGCCAACTTTCACCTGAATGGGCATGTAAATAAACAAAATTGTCGATACTGGGCAAAAGAGAATCCGAGACGAATGCATGAACGACCCCTGCACAGCCCAAAGGTCGTTGTGTGGGCCGCTATGTCTGCTAAAGGCATAATCGGCCCATATTTTCATGAAGATCGACGAGGCCAACCGCTCAATGTGAATAGTGACCGTTATTGCGATATGCTGCGAAATTTTTTGAGCCCAGAGTTGCAGGAGTTTAAAGGTTTTAACTCAAGAAAGTGGTTCCAACAAGACGGGGCCACTTGCCATACAACAAATCAATCAATTGAAGCTGTTAACCAATTATTTCCTAATAAGGTAATTTCACGTAGAGGTAACATCAACTGGCCTCCCAGAAGCCCCGACCTTAGCCCGCTTGACTATTTCGTATGGGGATACCTTAAGAGTAAGGTTTATAAGAATAATCCGACGAACCTAATGCAATTGAAACAAAACATCAGGTTAGAAATTGCAGAAATATCGAGAGCTATGTGTCAGCGTATTATTACCAATCTTCGTTCCAGATTAGAAGAGTGCCAGCAGCGTAACGGTCACCATTTGGATAACATTATCTTTTCGAAATAATTTCCCATTTTGTATTCTAATAATCAACAATAAAAAAAATACTTCAATACTAGTAGTTTTTGTTTTATTAAACTACAAATACCCGATACTCTTTTTGGACACCTAGTATAACTAATCTGTTGAAAGTTAATTGATATATTTAAATCTTCCAAAGAATTTACGTACCTACGTATATTCTATAGAATTTACATAGATTATTACGTGGTAGAACCATGCTGCAGCTTTATTAGTAGTTTATTTGTAGTATGAATGGTTCGCCTCGGCTGGGGAAGGACCACGCTCTAACAGAATACCAGCGTAAAATAGCAGCTAAACACTACTATGTTTCGGTGAGTGTAGAGAACCAGAGATCCTTTTCACTGGAAAAGAGGCATTCCATCTTAGTCCTCAAGGTAAAAACGCATCTGAATTTAGGTTCTTTATTGAGGATGGATGTAGATGTCTATGGGTCACAACAACCACTTACCATCAGGTGGACCATGTGCTCGTTTGTCTCCCTATTTCTATTTGTTCACATTAAATGAGTTATTCATACATTCGTAATCTAGCAAAACGACTATTTAGTGTGAACTCACACTAAATGTGTCCTTAGCGGAGCGAAATCTCGTTACTTAGCTTTAGCTGAAACTGGAGCTAGAAATAAATTTCGCTCCACGTGCTCATCACGATCGCAAAGCATTTCAACACGTACACGTCTTGGACTGATAAGCATAGGAAATTAATTTTCGGTACATTTAGTTGGTATTTACTCAGAAAAAGTAATAATTAAATATTTTAGTATAGTTGCCAAAACATTAAAAAAATCTATTACTTACTATAATACTTTTGAAGTTACAACCAGAATTATGTCTAAATAGGTGCTTTAAAATCTTCATCCATGTTTTTCCACCATTCATTTTATTTAGACACAATCTCGTATCATCATTTTACCATGAATTTTACACGTAATCTTTGACTTACTTCTTCTCTCGACAAAATTTACCTGTTTATATGAACTTCGGTAAGATAACAGATACGTGATCCGAATTCTAACCCTGAATTCGTTGATGTTCGAGCCGTTCGTTTACTGTGGTGGATGCTGACTATTTATAACAGAAATATTATTTATTTATATATTTTAGATAAAAGACACAAGAAACACACATTTACAAAATGATCTACTATATTCAAACTTACTAAATCCACTATCAAGGTTGTTTTTTTTTCGCTTTGAAATAAATCAAATAATCCGAAAGAAATGTATAATATCATATAGTAGAGTACTGGTTACGCGGTTAGCTGTGGTGTGGAGAAGTTTCCTTTCCCATACGAAATAAGTATTTGCAATGTCAAAAAATAATTATATCGTGAGGTTTTTCATAATCATTATCATCATAACAGCTCATGACACGTTCATTGCTGAGCATTGGCCTCCCAAAGGAATGCCACAATAGTGTTGGTTCGTGAAAATAATCATTAGGAATATTTTTGTATATTCCCATTTTATTTCTATTATGCCTTAGCGAAGAATAACATTGTAAATAGGCAATTTGCGGTACAAAAGCTCTTGTTCACATTAAATGGATCAAAAATAAGGTAATTTAGGGTTGTTCGTTTCAGTCTACTAAATATATTACTCTATGCAAGTGTATATAAAATATATCAAAAAAACTTTTGCTCATTATGAATGCTGAAAGTATCAAATTGAAAGATAAACTGATTGATTTTAAACAGGTAACTGATTTCATAAAATTTTGGAAATATTTTTTTTAGTAACATCTCCTTCATAGCAACTTAAAATAATTAAAAAAAACAGCTGTTGTTAACCCATTCGCAGAGCATGGCAAATTTGGCAATTATCCTCGATCTTTGGGGCGACCTATGTTCAGCAGTGGACATTTGATAGGCTGTAATGGTAATATTTTTAATGATGAATAAGTGAGAGTAGTGTATCCTCGATCAAGCCGACCACTATAATCAACAAGTCGTGATCGCCAAAATAAACTATTTTAATAACGAAATGTTTAAATAAAAATATTATATTTTATTAAGGACTTCTCCGCAATAGCGTATGACAACAATTTTTAATTAACTTTCAGCTGTTTTACCGTGTTAAATGACTGTTATCAATAATATACCGATAAATACTGTTATCCATATTGGTCACATAAAATTATAATTTTTTGTTAATATGCTCAATTTTATTTTGAGTATATTATTCTAATGAATCTTGCACATTTTTAACTATTACAGATCAGTGCTATCCCACCGGATGATAAGTAGTGATGTTGCAGAAGATAGTATAGCTCATATTGTGATCGAAAAGAGACATCTGGCAAATTATGTTATAGCTTAATTTAAATATTAAAAGTAAGAATTATAGTATGCATTAGTATCTTATAAATTTTAATATCCGCATTAGAACTAAAAGTAAAGTGGATAGGTTTCGTAATGAAGATATCCGAAAAAAATCCAGATTAACTGATATAGCCCAACGGATTAGTAAACTGAAGTGGCACGGGCAACCGATGAGGAAAAAACATTCTCGAGTGACATCATCGTATCGGTAAGAAAAGTGTAGGGTCGCCCCATAGTATGCAGAGACGTACTGGTAATACACAAAGGAAATAAGTGAGTGCAGGCGACACTGTAACGTATTGTTGACTTTCGTGGAGGAGGCCTAGGAGTAGTGAACTTTTGAAGGGTTGTTATGATGATGGCGGATCATAACCGAAGTCTTCTTATGCGTTCGTTCGTTCCCCGTCGGCACCAAAAATTTTTAGTAGTAATTTTAAGTGCTTAGTTGTTAGAAAATTAAAGAAAATCAAAGACAAAAATCTACTAAAATGAAATAGGTCAGTACCGTTGTCATTTCATTGTGCTAAAACCTTATCGAAAATAGGAGCAACTACTAAACAAAAGCTTACTGTACTCTAGTGTTATATATAATAACTCGTGATCTACGGTAAAGGAAAGCTTCGGAAGGAATCCATCATGTTTTAGATAATTAAAAATACTTCGAATTCATATTAATATGGTAGCGTCATAGTGCAGCTATATTATAGTTATAGCACGAATGGGTCGACTCAACCGGGGAAGGATCACGCTCTCACATAATAACAATATAAAATAGCAGCTTCATACTGCTGTTTTGTATGGCGGTACGTTACGCTGGTATTCTGTGAGGCCGTGGTCCTTCCCCGGTCAAGCCGACCTATGTTCTACAACTATACCAGTAATATAGCTGCAGCATGGCTCCACCACATAAAACTGAAAAATTCAGCATTTTTTTAGGACGTCGATTCAGCCGCGCAGCTAGATTTAGTCTAGTGGGCGGTGCGGCTGCAACTATGTTTTTAATTAGTTTTAATAAACGCATAGGATCGCGTGGACTTATACTTTGACAGAGGGAAAGGTCTGCGTATGGCTACCCCCTCCAATCTGCCGGTGGCCCTGTTTCTCTATGCGATACGTAGATGAATTTGTTAAAATAGACCTGTCAGATTGAATTTGACAGATTAAGGGGAATGGGAAAAAAGCAACGCAAATTGCGACTGACAAACCACCTACTCATAAGATACAGGGATGTACACTAGCTAAAACTGCTGCTGCTGACATTGTGTTTAAAACTGATTTTTTTTTTAATATTAAATTACAACAGTAAGTAAAGATTAATATAAGTAAATTAAATCTAAAGATGTTTCAATCATATGAGTTTGTATTGTTCAACCATCTTCATAAATACTATTATCATTAATTGTAAACTCTTTGCAAAATCGCATTCTTTTTTCAACGGTACTAATATCATAAATTAGCTAGTCTAAAAACATTACTCGTTTAAAAAAATATTCATTTTGTTCCAGATTGACGAAGTAAAAGAATTAAAATTAAAAAAGCTTACGTCAACAAAATGCTGAACAAATCGACCCACATAGCATATACGAGCTGAAACTAGATCGTTGAACATAAAGTTTAAGTGAGCATTTTAGAACATAAAATTCTGTTGAACGAAAAACTAATATTGCTCGTCATAAGTCAGATTATTAAATTGCACTTAGTGCGGCTTAATCAAAATGTTGTTTTATGTGGTGACTTAAAAAACACTGTGGAGCATTGGTTTTGTGTATCAAAGTTGTACCTATATTTTTTTTTACAGGATAGGGTAACAAACGAGCACACAGTCCACCTGATGGTAAGTGGTTACTGTGGCTCATAGACATCTACATTTATCCTCAATAAAGAACCAAAATGCAGATGCGTTGTCACCCGTGAGGACTAAGGTGGAATGCCTCTTTTCCAGTAAAATGGGTCTCCGGTTCTCTACACTCACCATACGAAACACAGCAGCGTTAAGCTGCTATTTTACGCTGGTATTCTGTGAGAGCGTGTTCCTTCCCCGATCGAGCCGAACCATTCGTGATACAACTATACTACTTATATAGCTGCAGCATGGCTCTACCGCGTGATATAAAATTATATAATAATTGTTTCTTAATTATAGTACAAATGTTATACGTGTATATGTTAAAAAATAATACAAATATAAATAACAAAAATGAAATAAAGAAACATTGCTATAACACAAAGCAGCTCTTTTAATTCACATTCGTGCTTAACTTTTTTTGCTTAATCCTTTTTTTAAACAAGGTATGTTGCAGCTATATTAGTAGTATAGTTGTAGCACAAATGGGTCGGCTGGACCGGGGAAGGACCACGCTCTCACAGAATATCATCGAAAAATAGCAGCTTAAAACTGATGTAGTTCGTATGGTGAGTGTAGAGAGCCAGAGACCTTTTTACTGAAAAAGAGGCATTCCATCTTAGTCGTCACAGGTGACAACATATCTGCATTTTGATTCACAAACGAGGATAGATGTAGATTTCTATGGACCATAGCAACCACTTACTACTGTGTGCTGCATTCTTTCCAAAATTATATACCTGCAGCGTGCCTGTACGATAAAGAAAGTAATTAATAAAAAAATAAAGTTTGTTTTAGATAGTTGAAACACATTGAGTACGCTCGTAAAACTTATTTTATCTGATACTGATAACACACAATTGAAAGAATACACAAGGCATTGTAAATTTTTCGAATACTTTTGAAATAAACATCCATTACCCGTATTGCAGATCTTAGATAAAATTTGCATGATAAATGACAGCAATCTGTAAATGTCACGCAAAATGCGTGCGCCACCCCTACTAGTTTTTATTATCTTTATACATAAAAATTACGTGTCACGTTATTTGTTCGCGATGAACTCCTAAACTACTGAACTGATTTCAATGAAATTTTGCACACTGTATGCAGTTTGGTTCCAACTTGAGAGATAGGATAGTTTTTATCCCGATAAGTGACCTTTGATATTTTTTATTGCAAACTTAAGGATTTTTTATAGGAAGGGTCGTCGGAAAGGGCAGAACAACGTCTGCCCGGCCAGCTAGTTGTTATCTAAAAATCAGACATTCCTTAATAAGGAAAACGCCCGTTATATATTTTATCAAAAAGGCACTTCTTGTAAAACCTAGTTATGGTACATGGTAATAACAATTAATTTCTGGGAATTACTAACGTATGTTTTTTTTAATAGGAAGATGAGATGAGATTATGTTGATTACAAAATGCAAAAATATTTTTTTGGAATATATTTTTTGATTTTCGAGCTTGGCTGTCGTCGTTTTGTGCCACTGCATCCCAGTCTATTTATACGAGTATTCTTATCGCATAAGCATCACTTCTAAAAAAGCGTATCTAAAAGGAACTTCTTGTTAACTATGACAAACGTAGATGGATTTGTTAGGATATATTGCAACCCTAGTCATACCTGAAAGTTATTTCTCTCGTTCTCAGTTCATTTACGGTTTATTGTGCTAATGAACTACTTCAACGACGTGTCTAGGTGTCTTCCTGCCTAATTAAGTTAGCAACCGAGAAAGATTTTTATGCGCTACTTATAATTCTATTTTTTTATTTGCTTTGAACGTTGAGTGCAAAGCACCTTGATTGTTTTTTATAACAAAGTGAAATAAAGTTTAATAGATATTGTAGGTGCTAACGCCTACAGCTCATTTTATTTTAGCAAAGGTGACAAGGGCATATGATGCACCTAATTCTAAGCGCTTATAACGACCAATATAGAACCATTATTTGCTGTCGATAATTAAAATTCCAATTAATGTCACTGCGCCCATGTGATCAGTTGTGTGTATCTTTGTTTGCAACTACCCGCAATGGTGTTGGTGATATGTGCTAATTGTAAGAAAAATATTACCAAAAATACGCCGGGTCTGGTATGTAGCAGGTGCAACATAACTGTCCATTTGGATCCGTCCTGCGCCAAGCTGTCTAATAAACAGATAAATACTCTACGGCATTTGACAAGAATCGAGTGGAGCTGCGAGGAATGTATGAATTTTTTTTGCCATAGGTCTTCCTTTTTCACTCCGGACGAAGAGGCTGATGACGATGATTTCAGTTGTGAGTTCTTTGAATACCCAAATTGACACCCAGAAGTTCCGGGACGAAATCGGGAATCTAGAAACTTCAATTGATTTCCTGGGTGAGCAGCTGAGTATTATTGATCAAACCCTTAAAAACACGATAACAAAATGAAAGAACTCGAAAATAAAGACCAATACCTACAAAATAAGAATAAAAACCTTGAACTTAGATTGAGCAGACTAGAGCAAGAAGTAAAATCGTTTCAGCAGAAATCTTTATCAAATATGGTAGAAATTGGAGGCCTGCCGGAGGCTTCGCTCCAAGACGTTGATAAATTCTTAGAAACGCTGGCTTCAGAACTGAATTTTAAGGTGAGGGACATTCAATATTTGCAACGTTAGCCGCGCAGCTCTAATGACCGCCCTAATCCAATCCGGGCGGCAATTTAGAACAGTGGTAGAGCCACGCGGCAACTTTTGCTGTCGCACGGATGGGCCGGCTTGAACCGGGGTGGTACCACGACCTCACAGAAAACCAGCGTGAAGTAGAGGTTTACCTCTGCGTTTTGCTTGGTGAGTGCAAGTGGCCGGAGGCTCTTTTTACTGGAAATGAGGCATTCCATCTTAGTCCTCACGGGTGACAACGCATCTACATTTTGATTTGTAATAGAAGATAGATGTAGATGTTTATGGGCCGCAGCAACCACTTACAATCAGGTGGACTGTGTGCTCGTTTGTCACCCTTATCCTATTAAAAAAAATCCTCGTTATGATGAAAACGAAGGCAGCTAAAAAACAATGGATTGAAGCTAGTAAAGAGAAATTTCTCTCCGTGGGAACTATCCCGCCAAACTCACCAAAGGAACAGCGAGTGTATATCAGGGTGGCCGGCCTTCACCAAACGCTTAAAAACTCATTTTTTACATTATAACACCAAAGTGAAACAGTAAAATAGTCCAACATTTTTGGTGTAAGGACGGTAAAGTACTTGTGAGGAATGGACCTCATACTAAAATTTACTATATTTGATCATATAATGATATTGAAATACTCTTAAAACAATTAGATAGGTCTTAAACCTGTTAATCATATTATTTTACTTGTTTTCCATTGTTCGAATATACCTGCCTATGTATTAACTATTCTTCAAACTTTATTATGACTATAAACATTAATGAATTTGTTAACTGCAACAATATAAACAACTATTTTCAACAACTATCCTCAAAAGTCATAGATCACTTATTAGCCTTTAATAAACGATCACTCATAAAGAGTTTTACGAAGCTTCAACAGTTATTCATAGTTCTAAATACTCCTTATATTTTATTATTATACCGAAGTTGTCGTAACAGATATGATTTTGATCCTTTTTATTTACCGGGTTATAATATTATGTACTAACCATTGCGATCTCCGCAACGGGGAGCCAAAACCATCTCAAGTTTTCATTAACACCACATAAAAGTATCATGTTCAAACACGTGATTGACCCCTTACGTAGATGTAGTTGTGTGTGCAATTTATAGACCTCCAAAAAGAAACAAGCGTTTGTTTGTAAAGTACCTGCTATCATCTCATAGCACGTCGCTAAAACAAACCTTTTACTAATCGGTGACTCCAAAATTGACCTAAAATCCATTTCATCTTACAGGAACACTTATTTTCAAACAGTCAATGAGTGCAAATTGATGTGCGGAATTTCAAATTACACTAGAATTGAAACAAGAAAAAATAAAGTCACTAAACCTTGCATAAATCATATATTTGCAAGGTTTCCCTCATTAGATCCATACTCGGCTGTGTTAGACTAGCCAACTATCGGGGTATAGTGCACCTATACGACGTGTACAGGCTGTTACACAAAAAACTACTTTCGATCATACTATTTTCCGTAATGAGATGAGTGTTACAGATTGGGAACAGACAAATAACATAAGATCGTCAAATGATATAATTTCATTAATAAAAAAAATCATTCCTAGGAGCTATAAAGACTGCGACTATTAGTAGGTCTGTTAGGTATTCTAGAAATAGTAGGAATCTGCCTATAGCCCCTTGGATCAATGGAAATATTACCCGATTATGTGAAAAAAGGGATTACTTGTTAAAGATTTGAAAAAATTGATCTTTTGATCCTAAAATTAGAGTGGCATATAACTAAACTAGAAATAAATTCCATAAACGAATATTATCAAAACGAAATAAATTCTATCTTAATGAAATACATAATAACTTTAAAGATACAAGAAAAGTTTATTAAATCATTTACCTGACACACCACATTATCCATTGTCGAGGTGATACTGAAGGCTTTTGACGGACAGGGCCTGATCACCAAAGCGATAGCTAACAACTTCACAAATAGCTTTCAAAAGGCAGTAAAAGACATTGTTACTCGATGCAGCTTAAAATTAACCAATTCACCAACTTATTGGAGACCGGTGGATTCTAGTATCCTGTTCCAAAAACTTACTCAGAATGTAAACAAAGTTATTAGGAGACTGGCTCCCGGACCTGAAGGTATTAGAGTAGCTGATCTAAAAGTGGTTGATAAACATATATATTTACCCATTATTAATTTAATTAACCGCAAGTTTTGCGCCCGACGACCTTGAAATAGGCTGTGTGTGGTCTGTTTTAAAAAAGGGCAAACACGACGATTACTCCAACTATCGATTAATCACTCTGCTTTCTAGTATTGATAAAATAATTGAAAAAGTTATCGGTGAGCAACTTCATAATTTTTACCGAAAGCACGAAGTCATAAACAAAAACCAGTACGGATTTCAAGCGTGTATAAGTACTACGGACCTTCTGTGTAAGTTTATAGATGAGGTAAATGAGTATTTGAAACATAAAAATGTGTACTGGTCTTGTGTATTGATTTTTCTCGTACCTTCGACTCGCTGCAACATAAACTATAAATTATATAAATATATATAAATCAAATTAAAAAAACTAGCTATTAATCAATAAACTGGATGATTGTGGTATCCGGGGTTCTTTGCTCAATTGGTGTAGAAATTACCCCCAAGATCATACATTTACGGTTAATATAAATAACTCGTTCAGTGATCCTAAGAGTGTGACAGAAGCCACGGCCCAAGGATCAGTCCTTAGCCCGTTGCTCTTTTTATCTCATGTCAACGATGTATGTCATGAGTAACTGTCTGAAACACAGTTCTTGTTACCAATTTGCAGACGATACGTGTCTTCTCGTCTCGGGTAGGATACCTCAAATGCGTGTAATTCTTTTCGGCTGATTTGGATATAGATAAGATGGTGCCATAACGTTGTTCTAGTGTTAAATGCCGATGAAATTAAACTCATGATTATTAAATCCCCATACATGAGGTGTCCTACCCCAAAACCATTAATTGCTCATAATTTCGACTGCTTCCATCAACTAGGAACTTGCCAATGTTCTATAATCGAAGTTGTGGCCACAGAAAAATACCTCAATCTTATAATTGATTCAAAGTTTAACTGGGGCTACCAGATTGAACATGTCTGTAATATGTTGCATCAGTTTCTAGCCAATATAAAACTACCTACTCACACACCTAACTACTTACTTAGACAGTGTTTTGTACATAATATGCTGACTTAAACTTATTTATTTAGCATCAAGTAAAACCTCCGTGGTTTTTCGATGATAATTAGATCTGTCTATTTGTGTAATTTGTTTTGATCTGACAAATTAATAAAAAAGAAAAACATAGGTGTACGGTGTTCTCGTCTTTTTCTTTTTATTCAAACAATTCAGTCCCCCCGTGAACATGGGTGCTTTAAAGTACTCTTAATTTTGGAATTTGAAGTAAGTTAATATACGCGATAAAATTCGTAATAATTAGTTTCACGTAAATATACGGAATCATAAAAACATTTGTGCCGTTTTCTGGCACTGCTTTCCAGCCTTATTACGATCTAAAAGCGTAATAATTACTTCTGAAAACGGTTAGCTTAGTACTTCCTCCTGTTTTCTGCCGACTTCCAAAAAGGAGACGGTACTCAATTTGAGTGTATGTTTTTTTATTATGTGTGTTTCCTCATAAATTTGTACTGGGCGAACCGATTTCGATGATTCTTTTTTTATATGAAAGTTTTCGTGTGGTCCCATATGAATTTTATCAAGGTCAGACCAATGGTTATTGAGCTATTATTAATAACCTATATTGAAGTCGGCTGTACAAAATTTTTAATTTTTATTTATTTCATAAACATTTCGGGCACATTCTATGCACATTGCGTACATTTTGGTCATTAGTTGTGCAAAAGATTATTATATTATTATTATTATATTAATGATAAGGATATGAGAGAGAAGATGAAAGAAAGATATAAGCTGCAGAAAGTTCACACGAAAGCATTGATTGAGGAAATGCGTGAAAGGTGTAGAATGGAAGCGGACGAAAGGTTGTCGCACAACTTTAAGGAGAACTCCAAACTCTTCTGGAAAGAGGTTGGAAGGACCCGAAGTGGTGCGACGGCCTTAAGAATGAACAAAGTGCTTTCGAGAACTAATAACGTCCTCACAGAAAAATCGGACGTCATGCAGCGATGGAGCGAATTTTATAGAGAAATGTATGCGTGTGATGATCTTAGTGAGGGATCCGGGGATGACGCCGTGACTGGTACGCCAGACCTGGACCTCGATGACACTGAGGTCATCAGTATGAAAGAGATCGAACGTGCGATTCGAAGTTTGAAATGTGGTAAGGCTGCGGGACTAGACAGAGTTACTGCTGAAATGGTCAAGTATGGTGGGCCTCGCGTCTGGGACAGCTTTTATCTGCTGTGCAATTTGTGCTGGCGGACGGGGGATGTCCCGGATGATTGGCGATCCGCAGTCATTGTGCCTTTATATAAAGGTAAAGGTTCACATTTTGACTGCGGGTGCTATCGGGCGATCAGCTTGACCAGTTTAGCAAGTAAAGTTTACTCGAAGGTTTTGACACGTAGGATGCAAGAGAAATCGGAAAGATTTCTATGGGAGGCTCAATGCGGATTTAGACCTGGAAGAGGATGCACGGATCAAATGTTTTCTCTACGCATGATCACGGAAAAGCTTCTGGCTGCTAACCAGAAGATTTTCTGTGCTTTTGTGGATCTTGAGAAAGCATTTGATAAGGTTGTAAGGAAGAAAATGTGGGAACTGTTGCCGGGGTACGGTGTGGATGGTCGATTGCTAAGGGCTGTGCAGTCACTTTACTGTAACTGTAAAGCCTGTGTGCGGGTAGGGCATGACCTGTCACCCATGTTTAGCGTCCAAACGGGCGTGAAACAGGGTTGTGTCATGTCTTCCTGGCTGTTCATACTGTATCTAGACAGCTGTTTACAGAAGCTGAAAGATAGCTGTTTGGGTGTGAAATTGGGTGACATAAAAGTAAATTGTCTGCTGTATGCTGATGATGCAGTGCTTATTGCACCATCAGAGGCAGAACTGCGGGCATTAGTCACGTGTATGAAAGAGGAATGTGAAATTAAAGGTCTCCGTTTGAATGCTAATAAAACTAAGGTTCTGGTATTTGAAAGGGACGAAGAGAGAACGAAGTGTGAAATATGGGTAAATCAGGAATGTCTAGAACAGGTAAATGAAATTGTATACTTGGGGAGTGCTTTTAGCCGGGATGGAAGATGTGATTTAGATGTAGACAGGCGTGTCGCTGCCGGGAACAAAGTCAATGGTGCCCTGACTGCGTTAGTCAAAAGGCAAGGCGTAGTGAAGAGTGCACGCTTTGCAATACATAACGCAGTGTTGGTACCGACTTTGTTATATGGCAGCGAAACCTGGGTGTGCCAGAAAAAGCATAAAAGCAAGTTGAATGCAGTGGAGATGCGATCTCTTCGTAAAATGTGCGGCGTTACCATGGCCGACCGAAAGCGAAACGAAGAGATTCGCAATATGGCAGGTTTGAAAGATGACCTTATCACAAAAATTGATAAGGGCGTGCTTCGATGGTTTGGGCACGTTGAGCGAATGAGTGAAGACCGAATGGTGAAGAAAATATATAGCGCGAAAGTTAATATTAAAAGGTGTCGAGGTAGACCGAGACTAACTTTCGAAGACCATGTGAGCAAACTGCTCGAAGAGGGGAGGGTCAAGAGTACTCGGATACCTAGACGTGCATGTATGAAGAAGATAATGAATCTAAAAGAAGCGAAAGAGGTATGTAAGGATCGTGACACTTGGCGATCTGTTCTCTCTGGCTACCCCGTCAGGGAATGTGCGTGAAGATAAGTTAAAAGATTATTCTGCTGATACTATTACCGTCACAGCCTATCAAAAATTAATTGCTGTACATAGGCCTCCCTATAGATTGCCTTAATGAAGGTAGGGGACTTTTGCTATAGTTGTCACACTTGGCAAGCGGGTTGTCAACCTAATATACTTACAGTAGCTAATAACTTGCAACAACTAACAATTGCGTCTGCGAACTTCGAAGAAGAAGATTCGAAGAGCATATAATTATTTTTGTTTGCTGAGTAGTAGTTATTTTAAAACATTTTTAAGCTTTTACAGATGATAACTGAATGGATGAACTGGATGATGACTGCTGAAGAGTTTGCTACCTTTGTTGAACATAAAAAAGTAATATTAAGCTCATAAATTGATATTTGGAATTTTTCGTATATTACTTGATTTTGTTAACATTAAACTTCTGAGCAATAAATATTGTAATTAGTGTATTTAAATAAAATTTGATGATTAATTCCATTAAATAGTCTATAGTTAAGAAAAAATCATTCTAATTTCATACATTTATGTGAATAATTTACATTGAATAAAGCTAATTTTACGGATACTAACGCAATAAAATCCGTAAAATACTTTTATTCAAAAACAAAAATACTCTATGTAAAATAATCGTTAAGAAATCTTTGTACCGTAGAGTAAATAACTTTGTATTTATTGAAGGAGTAATGTCGCGCAAACTCCTTAGTAATTAAAATACAACCTAATCACGCCGGGCACTAGCTATCACCTCATGGTCGTTAATAACGTGATTGCGCGGAAGAATATATGTATGTATCTTAAATTAGAGGAATTAAATTTACTTACCGAGAAGCTCGTACTCACAATCACTAATCGGCGTTCGTTCTAAATATTGTGGTGTGTAATTTTTTATT
Organism: Parnassius glacialis; assembly: GCA_033319125.1. NCBI lineage: Eukaryota > Metazoa > Arthropoda > Insecta > Lepidoptera > Papilionidae > Parnassius > Parnassius glacialis. The sequence continues at coordinate 42,411,738 of JAVANC010000005.1, forward strand.
TGTTACTGTATGTATGATAGTGTATAGCCGAAAATACTAGCGATTATAAAATTTAAAACTATTTAAATTGATACTGCGGTAAGAGCACAACAAGGTGCACCAGCATACGGCGGGTGCGGATTAGCGAAGACTATATTAAACTAATGACCCTTTTCCTTTTGTTGGTATGTTGCAGCTATATTAATAGTATAGTTGTAGCACAAATGGGTCAGCTGGACCGAGGAAGGACCACGCTCTCACAGAATATCATCGTAAAATAGCAGCTTAAAACTGATGTAGTTCGTATGGTGAGTGTAGAGAGCCAGAGACCTTTTTACTGAAAAAGAGGCATTCCATCTTAGTCGTCACAGGTGACAACATATCTGCATTTTGATTCGCAATCGAGGATAGATGTGGATTTCTATGGGCCATAGCAACCACTTACTACTGTGTGCTGCATTCTTTCCAAAATTATATACTTGCAGCGTGCCTGTACGATAGAGAAAGTAATTAATAAAAAAATAAAGTTTGTTTTAGATAGTTGAAACCCATTGAGTAAGCTCATAAAACTTATTTTATCTGATATTGATAATACACAATTGAAAGAATACACAAGGCATTCTAAATTTTTCGAATCCTTTTGAAATAAACATCCATTACCCGTATTGCAGATCTTAGATAAAATTTGCATGATAAATGACAACAATATGTAAATGTCACGCAAAATGCGTGCGCCACCCCGCCTAGTTTTTTTATCTTTATACATAAAAATTACATGTCACGTTATTTGTTCGCGATGAACTCCTAAACTACTGAACTGATTTCAATGAAATTTTGCACACTGTGTGCAGTTTGGTCCAACTTGAGAGATACGATAGTTTTTATGCCGATAAGTGACCTTTGATATTTTTTATTGCAAACTTAAGGATTTTTTATAGGAAGGGTCGGCGGAAAGGGCAGAACAACGTCTGCCCGGCCAGCTAGTTGTTATCTAAAAATCAGACATTCCTTAATAAGGAAAACGCCCGTTATATATTTTATCAAAAAGGCACTTCTTGTAAAACCTAGTTATGGTACATGGTAATAACAATTAATTTCTGGGAATTACTAACGTATGTTTTTTTTAATAGGAAGATGAGATGAGATTATGTTGATTACAAAATGTAAAAATATTTTTTTGGAATATATTTTTTGATTTTCGAGCTTGGCTGTCGTCGTTTTGTGCCACTGCATCCCAGTCTATTTATACGAGTATTCTTAGCGCATAAGCATCACTTCTAAAAAAGCGTATCTAAAGGGTTCTTGTAAACTATGACAAACGTAGATGGATTTGTTAGGATATATTGCAACCCTAGTCATACCTGAAAGTTATTTCTCTCGTTCTCAGTTCATTTACGGTTTATTGTGCTAATGAACTACTTCAACGACGTGTCTAGGTGTCTTCCTGCCTAATTAAGTTAGCAACCGAGAAAGATTTTTATGCGCTACTTATAATTCTATTTTTTAATTTGCTTTGAACGTTGAGTGCAAAGCACCTTGATTGTTTTTTATAACAAAGTGAAATAAAGTTTAATAGATATTGTAGGTACTAACGCCTACAGCTCATTTTTATTTTAGCAAAGGTGACAAGGGCATATGATGCACCTAATTCTAAGCGCTTATAACGGGCAATATAGAACCATTATTTGCTGTCGATAATTAAAATTCCAATTAATGTCACTGCGCCCATGTGATCAGTTGTGTGTATCTTTGTTTGCAACTACCCGCAATGGTGTTGGTGATGTGTGCTAAATGTAAGAAAAATATTACCAAAAATATGCCGGGTCTGGTATGTAGCAGGTGCAACATAACTGTCCATTCGGCCCCGTCCTGCGCCAAGCTGTCTAATAAACAGATAAATACTCTACGGCATTTGACAAGAATCGAGTGGAGCTGCGAGGAATGTATGAATTTTTTTTGCCATAGGTCTTCCTTTTTCACTCCGAACGAAGAGGCTGATGACAATGACTCCAGTTGTGAGTTCTTTGAATACCCAAATTGACACCCAGGAGTTCCGGGACGAAATCGGGAATCTAGAAACTTCAATTGATTTCCTGGGTGAGCAGCTGAGTATTATTGATCAAACCCTTAAAAACACGATAACAAAATGAAAGAACTCGAAAATAAAGACCAATACCTACAAAATAAGAATAAAAACCTTGAACTTAGATTGAGCAGACTAGAGCAAGAAGTAAAATCGTTTCAGCAGAAATCTTTATCAAATATGGTAGAAATTGGAGGCCTGCCGGAGGCTTCGCTCCAAGACGTTGATAAATTCTTAGAAACGCTGGCTTCAGAACTGAATTTTAAGGTGAGGGACATTCAATATTTGCAACGTTAGCCGCGCAGCTCTAATGACCGCCCTAATCCAATCCGGGCGGCAATTTAGAACAGTGGTAGAGCCACGCGGCAACTTTTGCTGTCGCACGGATGGGCCGGCTTGAACCGGGGTGGTACCACGACCTCACAGAAAACCAGCGTGAAGTAGAGGTTTACCTCTGCGTTTCGCTTGGTGAGTGCAGGTGGCCGGAGGCTCTTTTTAATGGAAATGAGGCATTCCATCTTAGTCCTCACGGGTGACAACGCATCTACATTTTGATTTGTATTAGAGGATAGATGTAGATGTTTATGGGCCGCAGCAACCACCTACCATCAGGTGGACTGTGTGCTCGTTTGTCACCCTTATCCTATTAAAAAAAATCCTCGTTATGATGAAAACGAAGGCAGCTAAAAACAATGGATTGAAGCTAGTAAAGAGAAATTTCTCTCCGTGGGAACTATCCCACCAAACTCACCAAAGGAACAGCGAGTGTATATCAGGGTGGCCGGCCTTCACCAAACACTTAAAAACTCATTTTTTACATTATAACACCAAAGTGAAACAGTAAAATAGTCCAACATTTTTGGTGTAAGGACGGTAAAGTACTTGTGAGGAATGGACCTCATACTAAAATTTACTATATTTGATCATATAATGATATTGAAATACTCTTAAAACAATTAGATAGGTCTTAAACCTGTTAATCATATTATTTTACTTGTTTTCCATTGTTCGAATATACCTGCCTATGTATTAACTATTCTTCAAACTTTATTATGACTATAAACATTAATGAATTTGTTAACTGCAACAATATAAATAACTATTTTCAACAACTATCCTCAAAAGTCATTGATCACTTATTAGCCTTTAATAAACGATCACTCATAAAGAGTTTTACGAAGCTTCAACAATTATTCATAGTTCTAAATACTCCTTATATTTTATTATTATACCGAAGTTGTCGTAAAAGATATGATTTTGATCCTTTTTATTTACCGGGTTATAATATTATGTACTAACCATTGCGATCTCCGCAACGGGGAGCCAAAACCATATCAAGTTTTCATTAAAACCACATAAAAGTATCATGTTCAAACACGTGATTGACCCCTTACGTAGATGTAGTTGTGTGTGCAATTTATAAACCTCCAAAAAGAAACAAGCATTTGTTTGTAAAGTACCTGCTATCATCTCATAGCACGTCGCTAAAACAAACCTTTTACTAATCGGCGACTCCAAAATTGACCTAAAATCCATTTCATCTTACAGGAACACTTATTTTCAAACAGTCAATGAGTGCAAATTGATGTGCGGAATTTCAAATTACACTAGAATTGAAACAAGAAAAAATAAAGTCACTCAACCTTGCATAAATCATATATTTGCAAGGTTTCCCTCATTAGATCCGTACTCGGCTGTGTTAGACTAGCCAACTATCGGGGTATAGTGCACCTATACGACGTGTACAGGCTGTTACACAAAAAACTACTTTTGATCATACTATTTTCCGTAATGAGATGAGTGTTACAGATTGGGAACAGACAAATAACATAAGATCGTCAAATGATATAATTTCATTAATAAAAAAATCATTCCTAGGAGCTATAAAGACTGCGACTATTAGTAGGTCTGTTAGGTATTCTAGAAATAGTAGGAATCTGCCTATAGCCCCTTGGATCAATGGAAATATTACCCGATTATGTGAAAAAAGGGATTACTTGTTAAAGATTTGAAAAAATTGATCTTTTGATCCTAAAATTAGAGTGGCATATAACTAAACTAGAAATAAATTCCATAAACGAATATTATCAAAACGAAATAAATACTATCTTAATGAAATACATAATAATTTTAAAGATACAAGAAAAGTTTATTAAATCATTTACCTGACACACCACATTATCCATTGTCGAGGTGATACTGAAGGCTTTTGACGGACAGGGCCTGATTACCAAAGCGATAGCTAACAACTTCACAAATAGCTTTCAAAAGGCAGTAAAAGACATTGTTACTCGATGCAGCTTAAAATTAACCAATTCACCAACTTATTGGAGACCGGTGGATTCTAGTATTCTGTTCCAAAAACTTACTCAGGATGTAAACAAAGTTATAAGGAGACTGGCTCCCGGACCTGAAGGTATTAGAGTAGCTGATCTAAAAGTGGTTGATAAACATATATATTTACCCATTTTCAATTTAATTAACCGCAAGTTTTGCGCCCGACGACCTTGAAATAGGCTGTGTGTGGTCTGTTTTAAAAAAGGGCAAACACGACGATTACTCCAACTATCGACCAATCACTCTGCTTTCTAGTATTGATAAAATAATTGAAAAAGTTGTCGGTGAGCAACTTCATAATTTTTACCGAAAGCACGAAGTCATAAACAAAAACCAGTACGGATTTCAAGCGTGTATAAGTACTACGGACCTTCTGTGTAAGTTTATAGATGAGGTAAATGAGTATTTGAAACCTAAAAATGTGTACTGGTCTTGTGTATTGATTTTTCTCGTACCTTCGACACGCTGCAACATAAACTATAAATTATATAAATATATATAAATCAAATTAAAAAAACTAGCTATAAATCAATAAACTGGATGATTGTGGTATCCGAGGTTCTTTGCTCAATTGGTGTAGAAATTACCCCCAAGATCATACATTTACGGTTAATATAAATAACTCGTTCAGTGATCCTAAGAGTGTGACAGAAGCCACGGCCCAAGGATCAGTCCTTAGCCCGTTGCTCTTTTTATCTCATGTCAACGATATATGTCATGAGTAACTGTCTGAAACACAGTTCTTGTTACCAATTTGCAGACGATACGTGTCTTCTCGTCTCGGGTAGGATACCTCAAATGCGTGTAATTCTTTTCGGCTGATTTGGATATAGATAAGATGGTGCCATAACGTTGTTCTAGTGTTAAATGCCGATGAAACTAAACTCATGATTATTAAATCCCCATACATGAGGTGTCCTACCCCAAAACCATTAATTGCTCATAATCTCGACTGCTTCCATCAACTAGGAACTTGCCAATGTTCTATAATCGAAGTTGTGGCCACAGAAAAATACCTCAATCTTATAATTGATTCAAAGTTTAACTGGGGCTACCAGATTGAACATGTCTGTAATATGTTGCATCAGTTTCTAGCCAATATAAAACTACCTACTCACACACCTAACTACTGACTTAGACAGTGTTTTGTACATAATATGCTGACTTAAACTTATTTATTTAGCATCAAGTAAAACCTCCGTGGTTTTTAGATGATAATTAGATCTGTCTATTTGTGTAATTTGTTTTGATCTGACAAATTAATAAAAAAGAAAAACATAGGTGTACGGTGTTCTCGTCTTTTTCTTATTATTCAAACAACTCAGTCCCCCCGTGAACATGGGTGCTTTAAAGTACTCTTAATTTTGGGAATTTAAAGTAAGTTAATATACGCGATAAAATTCGTAATAATTAGTTTCACGTAAATATACGGAATCATAAAAACATTTGTGCCGTTTTCTGGCACTGCTTTCCAGCCTAATTACGATCTAAAAGCGTAATAATTACTTCTGAAAACGGTTAGCTTAGTACTTCCTCCTGTTTTCTGCCGACTTCCAAAAAGGAGACGGTACTCAATTCGAGTGTATGTTTTTTTTTATGTGCGTTTCCTCATAAATTTGTACTGGGCGAACCGATTTCGATGATTCTTTTTTTATATGAAAGTTTTCGTGTGGTCCCATATGAGTTTTATCAAGGTCAGACCAATGGTTATTGAGCTATTATTAATAACCTATATTGAAGTCGGCTGCACAAAATTTTTAATTTTTAATTATTTCATAAACATTTCGGGCACATTCTATGCACATTGCGTACATTTTGTTCATTAGTTGTGCAAAAGATTATTTTGCTGATACTATTACCGTCACAGCCTATCAAAAATTAATTGCTGTACATAGGCCTCCCCATTGATTGCCTTAATGAAGGTAGGGGACTTTTGCTATAGTTGTCACACTTGGCAAGCGGGTTGTCAACCTAATATACTTACAGTAGCTAATAACTTGCAACAACTAACAATTGGACCGGGGAAGGACCACGTTTTCACAAAATATCATCGTAAAATAGCAGCTTAAAACTGATGTAGTTCGTATGGTGAGTGCAGAGAGCCAGAGACCCTTTTTACTGAAAAAGACGCATTCCATCTTAGTCCTCACAGGTGAACACATATCTGCATTTTGATTCGCAATCGAGGATAGATGTAGATTTCTATGGGCCATAGCAACCACTTACTACTGTGTGCTGCATTCTTTCCAAAATTATATACTTACAGCGTGCCTGTACGATAGAGAAAGTAATTAATAAAAAAATAATGTTTGTTTTAGATAGTTGAAACCCATTGAGTAAGCTCGTAAAACTTATTTTATCTGATATTGATAATACACAATTGAAAGAATACACAAGGCATTGTAAATTTTTCGAATCCTTTTGAAATAAACATCCATTACCTGTATTGCAGATCTTAGATAAAATTTGCATGATAAATGACAGCAATCTGTAAATGTCACGCAAAATGCGTGCGCCACCCCTACTAGTTTTTATTATCTTTATACATAATAATTACGTGTCACGTTATTTGTTCGCGATGAACTCCTAAACTACTGAACTGATTTCAATGAAATTTTGCACACTGTATGCAGTTTGGTCCAACTTGAGAAATAGGATAGTTTTTATCCCGATAAGTGACCTTTGATATTTTTTTTTTTTCCAACTTAAGGATTTTTTATAGGAAGGGTCGGCGGAAAGGGCAGAACAACGTCTGCCTGGTCAGCTAGTTGTTATCTTCAAATCAGACATTCCTTAATAAGGAAAACGCCCGTTATATATTTTGTCTAAAAGGCACTTCTTGTAAAACCTAGTTATGGTACATGGTAATAACAATTAATTTTTGGGAATTACTAACGTATGTTTTTTTAATAGGAAGATGAGATGAGATTATGTTGATTACAAAATGTAAAAATATTTTTTTTGAATATATTTTTTGATTTTTGAGCTTGGCTGTCGTCGTTTTGTGCCACTGCATCCCAGTCTATTTATACGAGTATTCTTATCGCATAAGCATCACTTCTAAAAAAGCGTATCTAAAAGGTTCTTGTAAACTATGACAAACGTAGATGGATTTGTTAGGATATATTGCAACCCTAGTCATACCTGAAAGTTATTTCTCTCGTTCTCAGTTCATTTACGGTTTATTGTGCTAATGAACTACTTCAACGACGTGTCTAGGTGTCTTCCTGCCTAATTAAGTTAGCAACCGAGAAAGATTTTTATGCGCTACTTATAATTCTATTTTTTAATTTGCTTTGAACGTTGAGTGCAAAGCACCTTGATTGTTTTTTATAACAAAGTGAAATAAAGTTTAATAGATATTGTAGGTACTAACGCCTACAGCTCATTTTTATTTTAGCAAAGGTGACAAGGGCATATGATGCACCTAATTCTAAGCGCTTATAACGGGCAATATAGAACCATTATTTGCTGTCGATAATTAAAATTCCAATTAATGTCACTGCGCCCATGTGATCAGTTGTGTGTATCTTTGTTTGCAACTACCCGCAATGGTGTTAGTGATGTGTGCTAAATGTAAGAAAAATATTACCAAAAATATGCCGGGTCTGGTATGTAGCAGGTGCAACATAACTGTCTATTCGGATCTACACGTGCACGGTGAGCGCCAACCATTTTAATGCGCTCCCCCCGAAGAGTACGCTAAGTTGGGAATTGGACCGTAGTCTACAGCAAAATAACTGGCGAAGCAGTAAAAGAGGACTTGGCCCCTTGATAGTGCGTAAGCACAAACATCGACCGAAGTCGCGCACGTCAATGCGTGTAAACGCCACACAGAATACGATTAAATCCAGCCACAGTGAATGTACGTCACACGGGTTAGGCAACAATAGGCGCACTGGCCATAAAAATCCCTCCGTGAGCGCCATCATCTACCAGACCGCCGTTCCTGCAGACGTGATGTAAGTGTAAGGCATCACCACCAATTGCATGGTCAGCACGGCCAATTGGCCGCAGAGCTCTTGCACTTGCTGTTCACTAGCTGGTGAAGGCGATTTGTGACAAATTTGGCCCGGTTGCGGACATTGCGAATGCGTTTCGCGAATGTCATACTGTGGTAAAATGTGACCCCTAGGTATTTGGACGTTGATTTCCAGGGGATCTATCCTTCGTACAGGGTGATCGTAGCTATGGATTTCTTGGGATTCTTATTTTGGCCATGAGTGAGAGTGGGGGTGCTGTGAAAGTGTATTGCTACACTTTTCTCAGGATTCACTTCAATTCTCTATAAACGAAACCAATTGCCTAAGCGGTTGACGGCTGTTTGGAGCAACTCGGTGAGAATTCCGTTAATATGGTGGGTGACAAAAAGTGCCGTGTCATCGGCGAAAAGAGCAGTATTCACTAATTGGTCCTTCACGATGTAACTCGTTAAGAGTGTAAAGAGACGTGAGGAGGAGGACATAACGTTGAGGCAATATGAGATGGCTCGATATCTTCCAGGAGATTATCCCTCTTATAATGTCTAAATTCAGTAAGGCGTTTTTTACCTAGTTTTGGAGGTCGCGCAGTCGGAATTTGTACGATAGTGACCGTTTTTCTTAGGGCCGCGTTATTAGTTCTATTCAAAGCTCCTCTTCAAAGCTTTATGTATTGATTGTTCGACACACAAACCTCACGAGAGACCTCATTAGCTTCCTCTGGCGACGCTATCTTGTCTGGGATTTTGTGTAAGTGCTGGGAGGTCGTAGATGCGAGTTTGACCTCGAGCTTACGCCAGTCCACGATGGGTTTGGTCTGAAGGACCTCACCTGCGTGCTGGCCCAGTTGCATTAGCACTGGTCTATGGTCCGAGTTGAGTTCTAATATTGTTTTAATTGATGATATCGACAAATAGACAGCTTTTAGTATCGCTACTACACGGACCGGTTGGTGACTGGTTGCAAGTGGAGTGCAAGTTTGAGTCTCAGGCGCGATAATGTCGAAGTTTAGTCGCTCCTTGAGATCGAACAATACGAGTACATTACCATTTGGATTGCTTGTACGCGAGTTGTAGGAGGAATTATTTTTTGTTAATGTCTGCAGCTATTATAATACAGGAGCCTAGGTAAAGTAATTTTACAAAGTCTGATTCAACTACTATGCGTTTGAGTGTCGGTAGATATGACGATACGACGTAAAATGGCAGATGACCAGAAAGAGCTACCTTACATATAGAAACGTTTATGTTAGTTAATGGGGAAGCGTCGATCAGCACGCAGTGCAATAATCTTTTGTAGTAGATCCAGGTGCCGCCTCTAGGGCTCGTAAACCTATCATTTCCAACCAAGGTGTAATTTGCGATCTAAGCATCGCGATGACAAGGCTTCAAGAAGGTATCTTGTACTTGCATAAAGTTTACATCGTATTTACACAGGTAGAGCGCGATCTTGTCTTTATAGTCTCTGAGGCCCTTTGCGTTAAAGAACACGACAGTCAGAGTGCGTGGTTTTGTTCTGCCTAAAGGTTGTCTGACATTCTGGTACTTCTGTAAGGTTATTAAGCTTACTTGAAAGACCAGATTGCTTCGATTAGTTCTATGTGCTCAATCGTGGCGTTGAGCTTGCCTTATGCAGTAGTTGCTCCGTGGAGTTTGCGGACCAAAAAGGATAATTTAATATCCTTAGTGTTGCTCATAAAGCCGCAGACTAGAGATAACTCAGCGGCGAAGGAAGATGAGCCCTGTGGGACGTGCTTTGGTTTTGCGGCCTGCGAAGGCGACATTGGCCGTGGGGCAACAAGTTCTGGTGGTTTCACCCATGCGTTGGGTTTCGACGCGGGAAGCGCGGGAAAACTTACACCTTGCTTGGGGACCCCGTTGACGTCGGCGGGATTTGTGTTGGACTGAGGTGCGGATGTGGACACCGAAGACGGTGCTGGTTTCGAGGCAGCCGAGAGCATTACATACTGACTTGGCTCGCGCGTCCATAACGATTTCGACCTCTGCACTACTTTCTTTGCAGCACTATGGATTACCAGCGATAATTCGCTGGGTGTCCATCTCGTGGCTCTTGACGCAGCTCTAAGGTTATATCGTCTCGGGCGTGCGGTAGCAGTTAGTGCTGCCGTGGTCACCTAGGCACACGAGGCATCTAGGCCTGGCATAACAGTTTCTGGCCGTGTGGCCGAAAAGTTGGCATCGGTGGTACTGGCTAACTATGTCCCTGTTTCGGGGGGTCTAAACTGCAATTCCTGATAGGTTGCAGATGCGCCGAACGTTAAAAATCTCCTTACCATTCAGAGACAGGTCCAGAATGACAAGACACAGATCCAGAAAGCGTCTTTCGGACCAGGAGATTTTGGGCCTTGAGATCTTTTAAAATGTGGACGATCTCGAGCTCCTTGGGGGGTCCGCGGACAACCACGCGTAAGTTAAGTTCCTTAGAGAGGGCGTACGTGTGGAAAGTGGCCTGTTGGACGTGCAGGTGATTTATCACACTGCGCTAATCCTCAGCGCTAATCTCTACAAGTATGCGGATGCCCTGATTGGCGTTTTTCACAGTATATTTTCTTAGAGTGGAAAGGTTATTCTGTTATAATTTTGTTATCTTGAACAATGATGAGAGGCTTTTCCCTATGGTTAGCAAATTACCATTTCGCTGTGGGCTTACCCGCAGCCTTAGGAGGTTGAGTGCTGTGCCGCCGGGGTTGGCTTTTTAACTGGTGTGGCGGTGGGGGACGAGGGGGCCGATTTAGGCTCTGCTCCCTTTTTGGCTGCGCGTTTTCCCTTTTTGCCCTAGACGAAAGTGAAGCCTTCATCTTTGGGCTTAAATTGGACACGCGTATCAGTCTCCATCTTGGAGCCTGATTCGACATCCGAGAAGGCCGGATAGGGACTATGGGTGGACATCGCGGAGAGCGCGGGGGACGCGGCGTCACAAACTGTGTCAATGGACACGGCTGTCGTGGGTCTGGTGCTAAGCGACATAGGGTCGGCCAGAGGGGTAGGCTCAAACGCGGGATGCGCGTTGCGCTGTGCTATTAACACAGCCCAAATATCGGGGCAGGTTTGACTAAAAAAGTCTGCGAAATCGACGGTTGTTACGCCCATATTGTAGAACCACAGTATAATAAACATACAGTAGGACGACGCCTTTAATCTCGTGGTAAATGCCGACAACGTTTAGACAGCGCATGGGAGGTTAGGGTTGTCACAAATTAACAACTTTTACTACTTTAATTATTTATTTTAGACCTACTTCGTCATCAACAGTATGATTACTAATATAAAAAATAAGTAACAATTTGTTCTTAGATTATCCTGAAAGTACTCAAAACGTTAATTGCACGCCTCACAACGTGAGGGAGTGCTCTACTCTCGATATGTAGCCATACCTCAATTTCGCTACATAAATTCGTTCTTATACTCTTAGCTAGACATCGAATCCATATTATTATTAACGTTACAATGACTTCTTTCTTATAATTGATTCTTTAGGTTTTCGAAAGTTCTTCCAACTAAATCAGGTTTTCCAATAACTTCCATCCATGATTTGCAACTGAAATTTTTAAATACAATATGTACTTATAAATAAATTTTCATAATTATCTCCCCCAGAAACCTTAAAATTGACATGTCCACCATCTTGGATTTAAAAACGAATTCCATTTACGTAATCAGCACCACAAGAAACCTCGAAATTGATACCAATATCATTTATTATTAAAAAAATGTCCGCCATCTTGGAAATGAAAATGGATGCCGTTTTCATAATCAACACCCCAAGAAACTTTGAAGTTGACATCCAAAACATTAAAAAAATAATATCCACTATCTTGAATTTAAAAATGAATACCATTTTCGTAATCAGCACCCCAAGAAACCTCGAAATTGATACCTCATATCATATTATTAAAAAATGACCGCCATCTTGGATATAGAAATGGATGCCATTTTCGTAATCAGCACCCCAAGAAACCTCGAAATTGATACCCATATCATATTATTAAAAAAATGTCCGCCATCTTGGATATAAAAATGGATGCCATTTTCGTAATCATCACCCCAATAAACCTTGAAATTGATCTCCATATCATACATATATTAAAAACATCTTGGATTTAAAAATAAATGCTATTTTCGTAATTAGCACCCCGATAATCCTAAAAATTGAGCCCTAAATCTTAATATTTTATAAAAAACTTCGAAAGACCGAAGACGAAGCCCTATAGTATGGTCTAAAACTTTAGCCTGTCCAACCACACGATTAAGATGAAAAAAAAAATCAAACTTCGAAACAGTAATGCCCAGCGACTAGTACCTATTTTTTACGTCCGCCATTTTTTTTTACAATAGCAATTTGGCATGACATAACAAAATATACATAATGTTAAAATAATAACAATATTTATTTACCTTTCTTTCGTGTGCGGGATTAGGTGAAATCGCAGATTATATATAAACACTAAATTTAAAAAGTATAAAAGCAAACGCGCGTGAACAACCCTGAAAGTCGTGTCCCGAGCTTCTAATACGATTGGCATGAGCAGCTCGGGCTCGTCCTTCCCGTGTCTCACCCCTCACACCCCGCACGGTTGGCCCGTCTAGACGTGTTCGTCGAACGACTGTATGGATTTATAGACTGTGGTAGAACTATGCACAGATGTATATTAAGCTCCCCCACCTTTCAGCGGGGGAGATGTGTGCCTACTACAAACATCTACATCTACACCTAGCGCGTTGGTACGCTAGGGTGTGTAACCAGGAAGCTAGGAAGGAAAGTTACACACTAAACACACATTTCACAACAAAAAGCATTCACTACACTTCAAAATGAGATCTTCCGGGATAGCGTCCTTCGCGCAATACGGAAACACCTTCAGACACCGTAAAACTGTATTATAAATAGGAACCTTCAGCACGTGATGCAATTGTTACTGACTCTCCATTATTAAATTATGAGGATCTTCATGTTCAATGAAGTAAAAGGGTTAGTTTAATTTAGTGAAGGGTTATCTAATTTATCAATAGAATAATTTATGTGGCTATATCAGTTTTCATTTAACGCATTATCGAGAATTGATTGTTTTGTGAATGTTTACGAGTAGGGTAAATAACATCAAAAATGACTTTTATTTCACAGCTCAGCATAACCACCACATACCTTTTAGTTGTTGTAAATTTACAGCCTCTATACGTTCGACAGCAGGATACAAGTCTCCTCTTATTTTTCTTAGGCTTCCTTTTGATATATTTTTGTTACCGACAAACACCAATAAATTAATATTAACTAAAAAAAAACGTCGTGAGGAAATTAAGACGTCATAGAAAACAAAAATATTTTGATGACATGTGAGTCCATCAACGAGTATTGGGGCAGCGCGGCGGACTATTCCATGTTCCGAAACCTCTTGACTTTTCACAGCAGTGGACATATAAACGTAATATTTATACTTAGTCCTCAGAGGTAGCAACGAAAAAATAATACAGTTTCATCTATTGATAGTAAACTTTTACTTGATTTAAAAGAAAAGAAAAACTCATTTTCATTGTTTTTCTTTTTGGAGCAAACAAATGAGCTGTGAACTAATGGGAAAAAATGAATTGTTGAACATTTATTTTACTGTTGCACTTTGTCTGACAACATGCTGAAGTATAGAGAGCAATTAAGTTTAGTTTAATGGATTCAAATTTGTTTCGTGGTCACTTTGAAGGTAAGGCCAACTGGAAGGTAAACTGGCCTCTATATAGCTTGGCGTGCTCAGCAGGGCGAGACAGCATTTCATGTCGGCACATCGTTTGCAACTTTACAATGCGCAAGTTCGGCCTCACATAGAATACTGTTCTCATTTCTGGGCAAAGGCACCCCAGTGCCAGCTCTTTCCACTTGATCGCATCCACCGCAGAGCGGTTCGAATCGTCGATGACCGAGTAATTTCTGATCGGCTCGATACACTGGCACTGCGCAGAGATGTTGTATCCCTTTGCATTTTCAATCGAACTTACCACGATAAGTGCTCTGAGGAATTGTTCGGATTAATTCCAGCCGCCAAATTTCACGAACGCACACCGCGTCTTAATACATGATACTATCCTCACTATCTGGATGCTTGGCGGTCCACGACTATGCGTTTTACTAGGAGTTTTCTTCCTCGGACAACTTCTTTGTGGAATTATTAACCACCGTCGATTTTTCCGGACCGATACGACTTAGGGACTTTCAAGAAAAGAACTTACACCTTTCTAAAAACCCTGCAACGCATTTGTAATTCCCCTGGTGTTGCGGTTGTTCATGGGCGGCGGTTGTCACTTATCATCAGGTGAGCCGCATGCTCGTTTGCCCACTCATCTATAAAAAGTAGTTTTTGTTCACAGTTTGCGTCGGGGTTGGCGTAATATAAATGGATTTACTTTTTATTCTTGATCTCTCAACAAGTCCCGAGCTGTTGTTGACGCTCATTTTTTCACATTCACTCAGCGCGTTTTAAACCTTTTGTGAACATACATGTATCTCACGTCCACTCAAATAGCTTCATTATTCCAAAATACAAAACGCTGAGAAAAATACGTTTAAAAATTCCTTTAAATCTATTTTGCTCTTTTTAGGGCATAACACAAAAACTAAAAAAATGGTCGTAATAATGATTGAATAAATTTCAATGATTTTAATGCTTTACATAATAATGTATTTGATAACCTCAAAAAATTAAAAAATAATTTAATTTGGAGTTGTAACACTTTACAAATAATTATTTAAAATTAAAAAATGTGTACAACCGACTTGAATATATATTATTAAGGATAACTCAGACTATTAGTCAGACCTTGATCAAATTTATACGGGACCACACGAGAGGCACCAGCTTTTAAATAAAAAGAAATTATCGAAATCGGTTTACGTAGAACAAAGTTTTGAGGTAAGACATAAAAAACATACAAA
Organism: Parnassius glacialis; assembly: GCA_033319125.1. Taxonomy (NCBI): domain Eukaryota; kingdom Metazoa; phylum Arthropoda; class Insecta; order Lepidoptera; family Papilionidae; genus Parnassius; species Parnassius glacialis. Next base: position 42,427,056 of record JAVANC010000005.1, read on the forward strand.
TGAATTGTGTACCTCCTCCTTTTTGAAGTCGGTAGAAAGGAATATTTTACGGAATATTATTTGATGAAAGACATTATAACGAAACAAAATTATTTTATTTCTTAGAAATACAATAGGAACATAAACCTAAAAGACTTATTAAACTTAACTATATGTAATAAGTAACAAAATTATTATGTTTGGTCATATATCTCAACTTTTTAACATATATTTCTTAAGTTTAAGTTAACCTTAAAAATTCAAAATTTTAAAAGCCACACATAGTTCACATCTGTCTTTTTTTCGCACAAAGAAACAAAAAGTAAATTCACTATTAAATATGCGACTATTCATAACGTAATTCCCATGACTTCGGCCATCTTGATTACATTAGTCCATGTAATCCCAATGTAAGTCTTGTCTTCTCTCCATCAATTTACGCTTGTGTAGTTTGTAGCCGCAAATAATGGCATGCAGTCTTTTGTATTCTCTATAAATGATTCCTGCTTTCAATTTTAAAAGTTTCGTTTAGAGTATAATGTTTGTTACGTTTTTTCAGATCTTTTTCATTGAACGATTAACCACAAAGTAGAAAGCATACTTATTTTTTCGAGGTTTTTGTGCATTGGTATACCGATACTTAACTTTTATTGGTCTTAAATGTCTATTTTAGTAATATATTGCATCCATTGTCCTTCGGCATGCCGTTTTTTATTTGTAGTTGTTATTTCTTACGTTATGTCTATATTAGGTTCTTGTGTAGTTGATGGACGTTCGCGATTTTTTTCACGTTATTGAACTTGAGCTGGATTATGAAGAACTTCAATTTGATGATGAAGAACTCGAAGGAATAGTCGATACTGATGATCGATGACAGGAAACGACGGCATTTTTCTTAATCTTTCTACGAGTTATGTCGTAATTTGGATTTTTAACAGAATTATCTATCCCACCACCCTTACATCAATTACTACCCTTAGTTAAAATTTACAAATATTGTTACATGTTTTCCTTATTACACTGTTTAGGTAAAAACACTATTATTTGTAGCAAATCTTAAAATCTTTTCCGTTTCTGAGCTATCTTTCATTGGTTCTGAATGACTTAATTATACGAAAAACTATTCAGCTATAAATGTATGAGAATCTGTATAATGAAAACAAGTTTATAATGTGCATTGGTTGAAACTTTTATTAGAACTGACACCGAATAAGCAAAAAATTCCCGTAAAAGGAACGTATTATTAAAATTTCTCCTTATGTCTTGTAGTATATAAGTAACCCAAATTTGACTCCCGCACTAGCATTACCGAAGACATTCAGTTTAAAAGAAATTAAATTTAAATTATAAACAAATTTACCATGAGCTTATAGATGAAGACAAACGTCCATCCAATATTTCCATAACGCGTATGTAGTTTTCCAATACACATTATTAGGGCTTCGGGGCGGACCCCAAATCCCTTTCAGAACCGAAAAAAAGGCTAGATAATGGAGTACAGAGAGGCTGTTGCTTTTAATTCTGGAAAGAAAATTGTTTTAGTTCGAGATGTATTAACATTTTTCATAGTCTTTTTTAAATATTTCTAATTTTTTCAATACCCAGATGGTATATTATAACCAATGTATAGAAACAAAGCAATTGGGTATTTAAGAGTTTTTCTTTGTTTATGCCTCATACCAAATTTTTGTTTATAAGTCACCTAGAAGCTACTAGGATATTTTAATACAAAACTGACAACAGACTGTTCCACTGAACTTACACTTAATTTGGTAGGTAAATAACAAAATTTACTATTGAGTCCCTATAATCAAAACATAAAAAACGTAAATAAAAAGATACTCATAATTCTCTTTGCCTTATCCCTTTATCTGGGATCGGCTCTCCTCGTTTTTATGCGCCAAGATTTCCTATCTTCTGTTGTCTGTATTTCAATCTGTGCTCGTTCCAGATCCTTGGATACGGTTCTCCACCACGTGGCTAACGGGCGTCCCCTGCCTTTCTTTTCTCTGGAATCGCCAAAGCCTTCCTCACTGGGTGTTCTTCTTCCCGCCTCATTACATGCCCATGCCTTCGCATTCGACTCTCGACCATCTTGTCTACAATGCGCATAACTTTTAAGGGACCTGATGTACTCATTCATCATCATCATCATTTCAGCCCTACACAAGTCCACTGCTGAACATAGGCCTCCCAAAAAGAATGCCACAAAGCACGGTCCTGAGCCACCTGCATCCATCGACTTCCTGCATGTCTTACCAGGTCGTCACTCCATCTCGTGGGGGGACGCCCTACACTTCGCCTACCGGTACGAGGCTGCTACTCGAGAACCTTTCTTCCCCATCGGTTGTCGGTTCTTCGAGTATATGGCCGGCCCACTGCCACTTCAGCTTACTAATCCGTTGGGCTATGTCGGTTACTCTGGTTCTACTGTGGATATCCTTATTCCTAAGTTTATCACGCAGAGAAACTCCGAGCATAGCCCTCTCCATAGCTCGCTGAGCGACCTTGAGCTTCCTTATACGGCCAGCAGTGAAGGACCATGTCTCAGTTCCGTAAGTCATCACTGGCAACACGCACTGGGTTGTACAGTCTCGTTTTCAAGTTTTGAGGTATACCTGACGAGAAGATGTGCCGTAATTTCCCGAACGCTGCCCAACCGAGCTGAATCCGTCGATTGACCTCTCGGTCGAAGTTGGACTTACTCGTCAACAACTTCGAGCTTAGTGTTCACAACAACTACCGGTATATGTGTGACATGGACATTAAACATGATCTTTGTTTTGTCCCTGTACATCTTAAGACCTATCCGTTGGAAAACACTATTGAGTTCATTGAGCATAGTGCTTAGGTCCTCCAGCCAATCTGCCAAAAGGACTGTATCGTCGGCAAATCTAAGGTGAGTGATGTACTCGCCATTGATGTTAATACCGTATCCTTTCCAGTCCAGAAGCTTTGAAAACGTCTTCCAATGCAGCGGTGAAGAGTTTTGGGGATATAACATCACCCTGTCTTACACCTCTGTGCAATTGGATAGGTTTCGTACTCTGGTTCTTACCAGGTCGTCACTCCATCTCGTGGGGGTACGCCTACACTTCGCCTACCGGTACGAGGCTGCCACTCGAGAACCTTTCTTCCCCATCGGTTGTCGGTTCTTCGAGCTATATGGCCGGCCCACTGCCAATTCAGCTTACTAATCCGTTGGGCTATGTCGGTTACTCTGGTTCTACTGCGGATATCCTTTTTCCTAAGTTTATCACGAAGAGAAACTCCGAGCATAGCCCTCTCCATAGCTCGCTGGGCGACCTTGAGCTTTCTCATACGGCCAGCAGTGATGGACCACGTCTCAGTTCCGTAAGTCATCACTAGCAACATGCACTGGTTGTACAAATTCGTTTTAAGGTTTTGAGGTATGTCTGACGAGAAGATGTGTCGTACCTTCCCGAACCCTGCCCAGCCGAGTTGAATCCGTCGATTTACCTCTCGGTCGAAGTTGGACTTACCTAGTCGGACTATTTGTCCCAGGTAAACATAATCGTCAACAACTTCGAGCTAAGTGCTCCCAACAACTACCGGCATAGGTGTGACATGGACATTAAACATAATCTTGTTTTGTCCATATTCATCTTAAGACCTATACGTTGGGAGACACTATTGAGGTCATTGAGGATAGTGCTAAGATCCTCCAGCGATTCTGCCATAAGAACTATATCGTCAGCAAATCGAAGGTGAGTAATGTACTCGCCATTGATGTTAATACCGTATCCTTTCCAGTCCAGAAGCTTGAAAACGTCTTCCAATGCAGCGGGTGAATAGTTTCGGGGATATAACATCACCCTCTCTTACACCTCTGTGCAATTGGATAGGTTTCGTACTCTGGTTCTGTACTCGGATAGCCATCGAAGATCCACTGTACAAACATTTCAGCACTTCAATATACCGACAGTCAACTTGGCACCGCTGAAGGAACTGCAGCACCGCCCAAATTTCGACGGAGTCAAAGGCTTTCTCATAGTCCACATATACCAGACATAGTGGCAAATTGTACTCTTTGGACTTCTGTACAATTTGCCGTAGGGTATGTATGTGGTCTATGGTGCTAAAGCCTTTTCGGAAACCGGCTTTTTCGGGAGGCTGGAAGTCGTCAAGTCTGCGCGCGAGACGATTTGTAATGACTCTCAAAAACAGCACGTAGAAGCGGCTCAGAAGGGAAATTAGTCTGTAGTTCTCAAGAGAGCGTTGTCACCTTTCTTGAAGAACAAGACCACCGCACTTCTGCTCCACGCCTCCGGTTGTAATGCCACCATGGAGGACGGAATTAAAGAGCTTCTGAAGGACTTCAAGTACCGGTGTTCCACCCGCTTTCAGAAGCTCCGCTGTAATTCGATCCTCGCCTGGGGCCTTGCCGTTTTTAAGGTGCTGGAGAGCCATTCTAATCTCGCTCAGACTGACGTCCGGGATATCTTCGGATAGTGTCGGATAAGACTCGCTCTTGGATCGTTACTCACACTTGCGTGTGGCTCAACGATGACGTGTACAGCTGCCCATAGAACCTCTCAATCTCACTCAAAATCTCAGGTGCCCCGGAAACGATGCTGCCACATTCGGTCTTCAGCTTTGTTAGTTGGCTCTTTCTGGCAGACAGATCTCTGGCAAAGACTTTGGAGCCTTGGTTCCGCTCGATCGTCTTCTTCAATACGAGCTGTATTGAAGATGCGTAAGTTCCGCCGCATGCATTTGGAGATCTGTCTGTTCAGTTGCCTGTATGCTGTCAAATCTGATTGAAGAATGTAGCTTCATCTCCTGTCTAACAACCTTGAGATTAAGAGTGTGATCGGAGAGTTTTTGTGTTCTTCTACGGCGGGTCTTGCAGAACTTAGCTCCGACGGCATGGACAGTTTTTACGAGCTTGTCATTCAAATGCGTCCACTTCATTGCAGTCTTCTAGGCACTGAAAGCGGTTTTGTAACTCCAGCTGAAAGGTTTCGGGACTTTGGATTAGAGCACGAGGGGGACGGAGCGTTGACTTCATTAGACGAGACCTCTCCATCTTAACGTTAAGGTTCAGTGTGCCTCTAACCATTCGGTGATTGCTGCCGGTTTTTACCCTCGCGATCACTGAGACATCACTGAACAGTTGTCGTCTGGTCGTCATAATGAATTCAATCTCATTTTTTGTCGAACCGTCGGGGCTAGACCAGGTCCACTCTCTGTGGGGCCGCTTCTTGAAGAAAAAGTTCATCATAAAAAGTCCCTCTTTCTCCATGAAGTTGGCCAGCTGCTGGCCCCTTGCGTTCCGTTGCCCTATTCCAAATTTCCCTACTTTCAGCTCACCGTTCTCTCGTGTGCCTAGTTTTGCATTGAAGTCTCCCATTAACACCGTATATTGGGTTCTGGAGGAATGCATGGCTCTAGAGATATCCTCATATATTTTATCCACCTCCTCATCGGGGTGTGCCGAGGTTGGTGCGTAAACCTGTATGGCCTTCACCGAATACCGTTTGGTGATTCTGAGTATAAGGTACGCAACCCTCGTCGACATACTCCTGATCTTTACAACGTTGTTAACGAGAGACTTGTGGACGATAAATCCGACACCTCCTTGGGACAGATGGTCGCCCTCCCGGTGATAGAGCAAGTTGCCGGATTCGAGGATTACCGTGTCCTCTCCCGTTCTTCGGAATTCGGATAATCCTATAATATGCCAGCGCAATTTGTCTATCTCTTCTTCCAGCTCCACGATCTTCTCGTCAGTCCTCAGGGTGCGTGCGTTGTACGTTGCCAGGTCGAGTCGTCGTAGGTGGCAACCGAACCTCCACCGGAGATTCTTAGCACCCCCTGCCCCGCCGTTACCATGGTAGCCACCGTAGCCAGGAATAGCGGGGCCGCCGGGGACTGGGGGCCGTCTCTTTGTTACTCTCGTCATTGGGGGGTATTTGCCATAGTTGCCACGCTTGGCGAGCGGGTTGGCAACCTCAGTTTTTTATTGTAACTTTGGCTATTATCGGGAAGATGCTGCTGCCCATCTTCCGCCTGTTTCCCTTTGTCGTCTTTTACGACACCCGCGGGAGGATATGGGGTAGTGGATATTCTTGACCGCCACTACACGGCACTGATGTACTCATTGCGTACTTTATCAAGTCTCGTTACGCCTGCTGACCATCGACGCTTTTTTCATTTCAATCGTGTGCACCTGTTTTTCCGTCGATTTTGACCGCCCAGTATTCGGCTCCAAATAACATGGCAGGTCTTACAATAGTTTTGTAAATTTGCCTTTCAGTTGTATTGGCATCCTGCAATCGCAAAGTGTTCCTGATAGTGTTCTCCATCTTAGCCACGCTGCATTAATTCTACGAGTGACGTCTGCGTCAATGTTGTCATCATATGTTAGCACTGAGCCGAGGTATTTAAAGGAGACAGTCGTTTTTGGGCTCACTAGAAATCTTCGCGGACAGCAATGGTATTATAATATACAAAAAAAAAAGTTACCAATTTATTATTGAAAATAGCATAAAGAAATTATGAAAATCTACACGGAATCAAGAAATCTGAAAAAAGAGTTGTTTTGATATTTATGTTAATGTTATTGGTTCAGATAAAGTAATATTAAACACAATTGTAGTAGAGATGTACCAACTCGGAAGAAATTCGACTCGAGTTAACTTGTGTTGAAATTCACGTAATCGAATAGTACTCGAGTTACGCAACTATAATTGGCGGAACAAGGCTGTGTCAGTGTGTTACAAATTATTTTTATATTTGTTTTCTATACAATTTAATAATTATTATTTCTTAACTTAATAGGTTATTATATATAATTGGTTTGCGTATAGACAATCTTCATAAAATAATATCACTTACTTTATGACGTAGCGTAGAGTTACTGTTATTAATAATTTAACTATCACGAATTATACTTAATCAGCTTATTGACATTACATAATATATCAATAAATTGCTCCAATTAGTAAGTCGAGTTCATCACTAAATTGTAGACAGACACTGCATACATCGTAATATAAAAAAGTGACTCAAGTCACTGGGGTTTTATCATGTCACTCTAGTTGTACTCGAATTTTAGAGTTATTTGAATTAACTATTTACAGTCCCTGCATCGATTGAAGTTTATCACTCGACTCGAGAATAGAAATTACCTTGGTTAAAACATTTTAAATAGGTACCTTTTTAAATAATTAATATGTGGCAATATGAAATAAAAAACAAATATTTATTATTTATTTATTTGTAGTATTTCCATGTTTTTTATTTACTACAAATATTTGGAGTATTTCAAAATCTATAAACTGACTTTTGCATATGTTGCTTTGTTCTTTCATTGTTATCGTTCATACTTTAAACAAAAAAGTACATTTAAATCACCTTTTATGTTATGCGCTACTTATACGAAGTAACAAAAAATAAACAACAATGATATCACAATCACGATATTATAAATCAAACTAAGTTCATATTTGACTACAACATGACAGTTGCAAGTTTTAATTTGGATGTAACCAGTAACGTCACTGGCGGCGCCTTATACTACAAGTGAATTAGTGAACTGATATTTATCTAGCGATCTCCGAATCTACACGGTGCGGTGCGCCGAGTTCAATCGTTAATTTGAGTGCAAGCGGACTCGAGTAAAATTTATTTTCACTCGAGTACCAAGTTACGAAAATTCACTCGATTGAATCAATTGAAAACAGAGTGCGTGTTGCATCACTAGTGTAAGAATAAATTCAGTGGTTACTGGTTAAGTAAAATGTGGTTATATTATTTGTTCGTAGCAAAAACATAAGGTTTATAGTTAAATATAAACATTTTTTACAGTTTGTTTACATTACAAGACCATAAAATATCGTCTCATCTATGCACAAGTGTATGGATACATAAATATACATTATATCAGTATCATAATATGTATAATATCATGCAGGTTATGTATTAATATTCCAAATTATGTATTTCTCTTCTACATAATATGTAGAAGAGAAATACATAATTTGGAATATTATGTATGTAATATATGAGTTTAATTTTCCATCTAGAATTTTATAAAATCTACAATTTGTGTTGAATAACCTAAAACAAGTAACAATGTATTAAAGTTTTATGTTTTGTTAGTAATATCTAAATAAAATATTAAATAGTTTGCATAAGTATTGCGACATAGTTAAGCCATTTTGTTTGTGTAATGGGTAAAATTCTAAAAATTGCTATTGAATTTACAAAAACACTTAGGACTATAATAAAGCTGATAAACTTTAAACTGCCAGACAAATCACCATCAGGAGCTATATTCTCTAAATCATATGAGTTTTTGTTAATACATTCACTGTTCCATAAGACTGATTATATATTATGAAAATTGACAAATTTCAATATTACAATATTATATAAAAATCCCAAGTATTATATAACATTGAACCATATCCTGCGACGGAATCAAATTCTTCTATTATCCTTATACTGCTGTGTTGTTAACTCTGCAGAAAGTAATATTATTTTGTCATGAAAAAAAAAAACTATATATTTTTCTCCTACATTACCAGTGAAAATAAAAAGTAAGACAACTTTAATATAGTCAAATATTCTTGATGTAAATCCGTAATTACTATTTTTGTATTTGATCAATTGGAGCTATTTAATCGTGTATATTTTATAATAATTTCCTATTTATTTAACATATAGGCATAGATAACCAAATTCTGACAAAATATGGAAATATAGTTTAATGACATTGAAGGATATTTAATGTCTTATCTCTGATTATTGAAAATGTCTTTTTAATTTTTTTATTTATTTTTTTTTTATAGGAGAGGGGGCAAACGAGCATGCGGCTCACCTTATGGTAAGTGACTACCGCCGCCCATGAACAACTGCAACACCAGGGAGGGAATTGCAGATGCGTTGCCGGCCTTTTAAAAAGGAATACGCTCTTTTCTTGAAGGTCCCTAAGTCGTATCGGTCCGGAAAAATCGCTAATGGTAATCGAATTCCACAAGGAAGTCGTGCGAGGAAGAAAACATTTTCTAAATCGCACAGTGGTGGACCGCCAATCATCCAGATGGTGTGGATGGTATCGGGAGTTCTGCCGCGATGTGCGTTCGTGAAATTTGGGCAGCTGGGATTAACTCCGAACAATTCCTCAAAGTACTTTCTATGGTAGATGCGAATAAAAACGCAAAAGGATGCAAGATCTCTTCGCAGTGCCAATGAATCGTGCCGATCGGAAAGGGCTCGGTCGTCGACGATTAGAGCCACTCTGCGCTGGATGCGTTCAAGGGGAAGGAGCTGGCACTGGGGAGCCCCTGCCCAGAGATGGGAACAGTATTTCATGTGAGGCCGAATCTGCGCCTTGTAAAGCTGCAGGCGGTGTGCCGGCATGAAAATACTGTCCCGCTCTGCTGAGCACGCCAAGCTTTTTAGAGGCCAATTTGGTCTTCTCTTCCAAGTGACCACGAAACTGCACGTCACTCGATATGTGGACGCCGAGGATTCCGATACTGGCTGAGGCAACTAGGGGAGTACCTTGAAACTGAGGAGATACGACAAAGGGTTTCTTTTTAGCGGTAAACGCGCAAACTTGTGTCTTCTGAGGATTAAACTGGACTAGATTTAGTCGCTCACATTTCGAGACTTTGTCCAGCAAAGACTCGCTTAAGACACAAGTTTGTTCCGGAACTCGGAGACGTTTTCCCCGAGAAATATTAGCACGGCCGGTGTATAGAGCATCACCAGTGCTGTCATCCGCATAGCAATGAATGTTACCAGTTAGCAACATATCATTGATATGCAGAAGAAACAGCGTTGGTGATATCACACAGCCTTGTGGAACACCAGCATTAATAGGCTTGTAGTCAGAACATGCACCGTCTACAACGGCCTTGATGCTCCGATCTGCAAGCAAGCTGGTGATCCAATTGCACAATTTCTCGGGAATCCCATAGAAAGGGAGCTTCGAAAGAAGCGCTTTGTGCCAAACCCGATCGAAGGCCTTCGCAATGTCCAAGACTAACGGCCAACGCCTCTCCCTTGGACTCTACTGCCTCCGCCTCATCTATGGGTCAGGTAGACCAGAAGATCACCAGCTCATCAACCCCGACGAAAACCGTATAGGCGGTCATTAATCAGCTGGTGATCCTCAAGGTATCGGATGAGCTAGCAGTTAATAATGGATTCCATTATTTTGGAGAATAAGGAGGTGATCGCGATAGGCCTATAGTTGGACGGGTCTGAGCGTCGCCTTTTTTAGGGATCGAGTGGACAAAAGCCTGCTTTCCATGAATTCGGGACTACGCCTTGTGAGTAAGAGTACCGAAAAAGACGTGTATGGACCAATGCCAACTCCGGAGCACACGTCCTCAGTACAATTGGGGGATTCCGTCAGGTCCAATCGAATTCTGGATGTCCAGGTAGAGAAGTGCTTTGCGAACCGAGCGCTGTGAGAACAGCACATCCGGCATGGAGCACTGACACCGCGGGATGGTCGGCGGTGTTTTCCCCCCGTCATCAAGATTCGAGTTGGACGCAAAAAGGTAGCCTATAAGGTCGGCTTTGTCTTTTGAGTCTTGGGCCAGTGAGTCGTCCTCCCTGTGCAGAGATGATAGAGATGGCTTACAGAAATTTCCTTGGACAGCCTTGGCGAGAGACCAGAATGCACTGGTTCCCGAAGGAAGGCGAACTAGTTTCTCGCCAATTTCTGCCTATGTGTTTCGACTTTGCCTTGGCAATAACTCTTTTAAAGGACCTGGAGGCGAAGTTATACTTCTTATTAAGTATGCTGGTGTTTACATCCCGAGGTCGCCGAAGCCACAGCCCCAGGCTTGATAACACTCCTGCTTACTGCGTAATGCAGTTTTACAGAAGCGACCCAAACCAAGGCTGAGATCTGCCTCCGATGGGTACCACAGATGATGGAATAAATAGTTCCATTTCCTGTAGCACCACATCAGTGACAGAGTCAGCAACAGCGCTGGGATCATCCGGCGAGAAGCAAACATGGGTAGGATGCAAAGAAAGACCGCATTCCGACCCAATCCGCCGACCTGTAATGCCAAACACGGCGGCAACCTGCAGAACGCAACCGCGATGGGAGTGTGAGTGGCACCATACTCCGGATTCAGACAGTGGTCCGAAGAGCCCAGAGGGCCATCGACGGACATCTGATATCCGTCCGGATGAGAGAGTCAGCAGAAGGTCGAACAGGGAAGGTGTATGATCCTCCACATCTGGAATCCGCGTAGGCGAAGTAACCAGTTGTATCAGACCACATGCCAAGGCAAAGCCATAAACAAATCTCCCCGCACGATCGGTTAAACGTGAACCGAGCCATTCGGTATGGTGGGCGTTAAAATCACCAAGGATCACGATCTCTGCGGATGGGACCTGTTGTAGCAAGGAATCTGTAGCCATTTGGACGTGGTCGATGAGTCGGTCTGTTTCGGCATTACCGCTATGGGATTTACAGAGGCACCCGTAGACGCTCGGATGGTCGTCGCTGTCTACGCGTAGCCAAAGGATGTACAGGTCCGAACTTTCAAGAATGCCGAGGCGTCGAGAACAGATGTCCTCTCTGACATACACGCAAACTCCAGCCCGAGGCACAAAGGAGTGCTCTTATTTGTACCCCGGGTAGAAGAGATACGAAATATCAGCCGGAGAGGAAACCTGCGTCTCGGTCAGGAAGAGCAAGGTCGGCTTCGCCGTCTCGAGATGGTAGTGGAACGGCGTTCAAGTTAGAGTGAAGTCCCCTGATGTTGCAGAAATTCACGGATAGCGTGGCAGGGGTCGCCTTGGTATTGTTGCTCAGTTTGCCCCGAGCAGTTATGTTTTTGAGCGGAATTTTGCCCCTTTCCCCCCAGAATACGCGAAGCAGCCTGAGCACCCACGCTCAGGATTGGAATAACATGGTCGTGGATGCTCAGCGAGGGATTATCCAGGGGTACTGGTACCCTCCTGGGGTAGTCTATTGTGTAATTACGCTACCATGTTGATGGGGGGGGGGGGATTAAGCCTCCGGCCACCTGCACTCACCAGACGAAACGCAGAAGCAGAGCTTCTAGTTCACGCCGGTATTATGTGAGGTCGTGGGTACCAACCCCGGCTCGAGCCGGCCCATACATGCAACAGCAAAAACTGCTGCGTGGCTCTACCACCGTTACCGTCTTTTTAATTCCTGACAGTATCATAAATAGACATGTTTTTTGGCATTGTAGTATTTGAAATGCAATTCATATATAAAAATAGACCTCACAAGCAACAAAGAATGAAATATAAATATAGAAAAAAATAATAAATTGATAAGAATTAATATTTAGTATAGGCACTTTTTACAATAACTAACTTTTTCAGGTCAATCGCTGAGAAAATATATGTATGCTTTGCAGGCTAAAAGCTTGCAGAGCTGCCTGTTGGAAGAGACAAAAAAGTATGGATATTGAAAACAACAGTCTTCTATCATATCATTGAAAATGTTCTTCGAATTCCTGCCAATATCATAAATGGACATATTATCATAAAGTTATTTAGAAAAAATATTTTGAAATGATTTGCAATAACAAATACAATTAAATTAGACATGTGTTTTTATTATTATAAGATTTATTATTCCACCGCGTAAGTGGCGGTTAAGAATATCCACTACCCCAAATCTTCCTGTGGGTGTCGTAAAAAGGCGACAAAGGGAAACAGGCAGGAGATGAGCAGCAGCATCTTCCAGATAAACAGCAAAAATACAATAAAAAAAACTGCGGTTACCAACCCGCTCGCCAAGCGTGGTTACTATGGCAAATACCCTACAAATAGATAAATTTACGAAGAGGTGGCCCCCAGTCCCCGGTGGCCCCGCTATTCTTGGCTACGGTGGCGACCATGGTAACAGCGGGGGCAGGGGGTGCTAAGAATCTCCGGTGGAGGTTCGGTTGCCACCTACTACGACTCCACCTGGCAACGTACAACGCACGCACCCTGAGGACTGACGAGAAGATTGTGGAATTGGAAGAAGGGATAGACAAGTTACGCTGGTATATTATAGGATTATCCGAAATCCAAAGAGAAGGGGGAGGACACGGTAATCCTGGAATCCGGCAACTTGCTCTATTACCGGGAGGGCAACCATCTGTCCCCAAGAAGGTGTCGGATTTATCGTCCACAAGTCTCTCGTTAACAACGTTGTAAAAGATCGGGAGTGTGTGGATGAGGGTTGCGTACCTACTCAGAATCACCAAACGGTATTCGCTGAAGGCCATACAGGTTTACGCACCAACCTCGGCACACCCCGATGAGGACGTGGATGAAATATATGAGGATATCTCTAGAGCCATGCATTCCTCCAAAACCCAATATACGGTGTTAATGGGAGAGTTCAATGCAAAACTAGGCACAAGAGAGAATGTTGAGCTGAAAGTAGGGGAAATTTGGAATAGGGTAACGGAATCCAAGGGGCCAGCAGCTGGCCGACTTCATGGAGAAAGAGGGATTCTTTATGATGAACTCTTTTTTCCAGAAACGGCCCCACAAGAAGTGGACCTGGTCGAGCCCCGACGGTTTGACAAAAAATGAGATTGTCTTCATTATGACGACAAGGCGACAACTGTTCAATGATATCTCAGTGATCGCGAGGGTGAAAAACCGGCAGCGATCACCGAATGCTTAGAGGCACACTGAACCTAAACGTTAAGTTGGAGAGGTCTCGTCTAATGAAGTCAACGCTCTGTCCCCCTCGTGCTCTAATCCAATGTCCCCGAAACATTTCAGCTCGAGTTACAAAAACCGTTTTCAGTGCCTAGAAGACTGCAATGAAGTGGACGATATGAAAGACAAGCTCGTGGAAACTGTCCATGCGGTAGGAGCTAAGTTCTGCAAGACCCGCCGCAGAAGAACACAAAAAACTCTCCGATCACACTCTTAATCTGATGGCTGTTAGATTGGAGATGAGGGTACATTCTTCAACAGATTTGACAGAATGTAGGCAACTTAACAGACGGATCTCCAAAATGCATGCGGCGAGACTTACGCAACTTCAATACAGCTCGTAATTGAAGAAGCGATCGGATCGAGCGGAATCAAGGCTCCAAAGTCATTTCTAGAGATCTGTCTGCCAGAAAGAGCCAACTGTCAAAGCTGAAGACAGAATGTGGCAGCATTGTTTCTGGGGCACCTGAGATTTTTGAGTGAGATTAAGAGGTTCTATGGGCAGCTGTACACGTCACCGTTGGAGTCACACGCAAGTATGAGTAACGATCCAAGAGCGAGTCTTAACCGACATTATTCCGATGATATCCCGGACGTCAGTCTGAGCGAGATTAAAATGGCTCTCCAGCACCTTAAAAATGGCAAGGCCCCAGGCGAGGATGGAATTACAGCGGAGCTTCTGAAAGCGGGTGGAAGACCGGTACTTGAAGTCCTTCAGAAGCTCTTTAATTCCGTTCTCAATGGTGGCATTACACTGTAGGCGTGGAGCACACAAATGCGGTGGTCTTGTTTTTCAAAAAAGGCGACAACGCTCTCTTGAAGAACTACAGACCGATTTACCTTCTGAGCCGCATCTACGTGCTGTTTTCGAGAGTCATTACGAATCGTTTCGCGCGCAGACTTGACGACTTCCAGCCTCCCGAACAAGCCGATTTCCGAAAAGGCTTTAGCACCATAGACCGCATACATACCCTTCGGCAAATTGTACTGAAATCAGAGGAGTACAATTTGCTACTATGTCTGGCGTATGTGGATGCCTTCGAAATTTGGGCGGTGCTGCAGTCCCTTCAGCGGTGCCAAGTTGACTGTCGGTATATCGAAGTGTTGAAGTTCTAGTACAGTAGGGCTACGATGGCTATCCGAGTACAGAACCAGAGTACGAAACCTATCCATTTGCAGAGAGGTGTATGACAGAGTGACGTCATATCCCCGAAACTCTTCACCGCTGCATTGGAAGACGTTTTCAAGCTTCTGGACTGGAAAGGATACGGTATCAACATCAATGGCGAGTACATCACTCACCTTCGATTTGCCGACGATATAGTCCTTATGGCAGAATCGCTGGAGGACCTAAGCACTATGTTCAATGACCTCAATAGTGTTTCCCAACGGGTAGGTCTTAAGATGAACATAAACAAAACAAAGATCATGTTTAATGTCCATGTCAAAACTATGCCGGTAGTTGTTGGGAGCACTAAGCTCAAAGTTGTTGACGAGTATGTTTACCTGGGACAAATAGTCCGACTAGGTAAGTCCAACTGCGACCGAGAGGTCTATCGACGGATTTAACTCGGTTGGGCAGCGTTCGGGAAGTTACGGCACATCTTCTCGTCAGGTATACCTGGCACATCTTCTCGTCAGGTATACCTCAAAACTTGAAAACGAGACTGTACAACCAGTGCGTGTTGCCAGTGATGACATACGGAACTGAGACGTGGTCCTTCACTGCTGGCCGTATGAGGAAGCTCAAGGTCGCTCAGCGAGACATGGAGAGGGCTATGCTCAGAGTTTCTCTGCGTGATAAACTCAGAAATGAGGATATCCTCAGTAGAACCAGAGTGACCGACATAGCGCAACGGATTTGTAAGCTGAAGTGGCAATGGGCCGGCCATATAGCTCGAATAACTGACAACCGATGGAGAAAAAAGGTTCTCGAGTGGCAGCCTCGTACCAGCAGGCGAAGTGTTGGGCGTCCCCCCACTAGAAAGAGTAATGACCTGGTAAGATATGCAGGAAGTCGATGGATGCAGGTGGCTCAGGTCCGTGCTTTGAGGCATTCCTTGGGGGAGGCCTATGTTCAGCAGTGGACTTGTGAAGGGCTGTAATGATGACGATGATGATGATGATTTGTTTTATTATCTTTCCATAAACAGTTTAAACATCTTACTTCCTCACTATTTATCACTGTGTAATAACAGATAAAAATGTTTGAGGTATCTTACGTAACCTAATCAGTTAATATATTTTCAAACAAAGTTTTGACACCGTGCCTGTCTATTTGCTCTACTGTCAATAGACTACTTTGGAAATTATGATGCCATCAAAAACATAACTTGTAAAAAAAGCCAAGTCTCGCAACTCAGTTCTTCTACCGTAAAAAGTTGTGAGATCCATGTAATACCAAGTCGGTTAATTTATTCAGTCCATAGATTGATACCAAGATTAACTTGGCAATCAAATGAAAACACAATATATCTCACAAGTAATACATATTATATTAAATTAGATTGTTTAGTGAGATTGCCAAGTCAATCTATGTATCAATCTATGGACCGAATAAATTAACCGACTTGGTATTACATGGATCTCACAACTTTTTACGGTAGAAGAACTGAGTTGCGAGACTTGGCTTTTTTTACAAGTTATGTTTTTGATGGCATCTCATTTCTTTTTGTAGATAGTTATATCTAGGTACCTATCTACACTTATTATTCCATTATATTATACATATATAGGTACACTGATTCATTCACTGCAAATGTAACTTTGTAATCCTATATATTTATATGGGATTACAAAGTTATTTATGCAGTTGATGTATCTCAAAAACTGGACCAAAATTGCAAAATATTTTAATTTTACCTTGATTTATATACTAAACAATAATTGTATTCCAAATTTGAAGCTTCTATGTCTGCTAGAAGTGCCTTAGAGTTTTGATGATCCGTCAGTCAGTGAGTGACAAAATTAAGAAACTTTGACTAGTTATAATTCCTAAACTACTGGTTCAAATTTAATGAAATTGGAAATATACCGAATCTATAAAATGCCTATTTGGTTAGTAAAACGCAGGCTTCTAGTTTTATCCATGACGAAGTTATAGGGTTTCGGAAATGGCCTGAACTGCTTCGAGAAAAGGATGGTACGGCCGTGCCGCTTTTTTGCTCGACTTGGCGGGGGCACTGTCGTGCCCCCAGATTTACTATAATAAATGTAGATGCATTATAACTTGTGTTTTATTCTTATACAACCATTTCGAAACATCTTTCTTACTATAATATAGTGTGTGTAGGTAATATTTTAAATGTTCATATTATATCTGACTCATCTTGGCTTTAATCATATTACTTAAACGGTATTTGGGATTTATACTCACAATACATGTAAAAAATAGTATTCATACCATATTCATGCACAGACATGCACTATATTATTTTGCCAGAACTACTAAAAATATTTTCCATCAATTTTAAAGTACCTAAAAATACTGAATGTAACTACAACTTCGTTTTATACTATTATTTATTGAACAGTGCACTATTTTAACTTATAATACCGGACTTATAAAAAATAGCTTTATGTTTGTTTTTAAGTTATAGTAAGATACATATTTTATTTGCTAATTATTACTCAGTATTCCCATTAGATACGGTAAAACTAATATTTCTATTGTAATCTATAGATTATAATAAATAAATCGACATGCATTTCATTAAGGTTCTCTAAAATTTGTGGTGGACCCATTCTCCATACAAAAAGAAACTGTCTCCTTTGCTGACGCAGGGTAGTGCCTGGCCCTCGATGGAAACACTTATGTTGGGCGTATATTGTTCAATAAAACTGCACCTCAGAAACTCGGTCTTGCTCCTGCTGATATGGAGGCCATTGTTCTCGAGAGCCTGTCTCCATTGCTCGAGTGTCACTTGCAGTTGAATCGCACATTTGTCGATGAGCACAGTATCGTCCGCATATAGCATGCACCACAAGAGTGGGGACTGGATGTCTTTAGTTAGATAATCCAGAGATAGGTTAAATAGGAATGGGTTTAGTGCCGATCCCTGATGCACTCCGATCTTAACTTGGAACGGTTCGCTAATTCCTGCCAGACTTTTTACCTGTGTGCTTATGTTTTGATACATATCATGCACCAGGTAAATAAAGAGTTCTGGTATTTATTGTGCTCTCACAGCTTCCCAAACTAATTTACGTGGTATTCTGTCGAAAGCCTTTTCCAAGTCTATGAACACTAAGTGGAGGTCTTCTTTGTTGGTTCAGTGTTTTTTCATCAGAGTCCTTATGGCTTGGATTGCATCAGTCGTTGATCTTCCTGGCGCGAAACCACACTGATTAACAGATATGAACCCCAACTGACAAAGTCGATTGTTGAGTATGCGCTCCCAGAGTTTCAGAGTATAGGAAGTAAGTTTGATACCCCTATAATTGCCGCAGTCACTGACATCTCCTTTGTTCTTGTAGAAAGGTACCAGATAACTATGACGCTAGGACTTTGGGATCTTCATGGAGGTTAAGATTTGATTAAAGAGCTTCTTTAGCCACTGTACAGCGATTGGCCTAAGTAGCTTCCACAGATCAGCGGGTATACTATCCAGTCCGACTGCTTTATGGTTTTTTATCTTTTTAAGAGCTCTTTTGATCTCCTCTTCACCTATCTTGTTCAATGGCCCAGCTACGCTAGGGGTTATATTCAATATTTGCCTCGGGAATTCTTCGTTCAGTAGTTTCTGGTAATATTGGCACCATCGCTTATTGATTTTGTTATCTGCTGTTAGTAAAATGGCCATTTTCGTCTTTAATGTATTTGTGAATTTTATTTATTTATTTATTTCCAACTATACAATTATCATTACAGGTTTATCACCTAATGCGATAATTTAGACAACTATTTTTTTACAAAGTACAATTACAATTACACAACTATTATATTGATGATGTGTACTTATTTCTATTACAAACACCATATTTATGTCACTGTAGGACCATAACTTATTTCAAAGAGAGCTCTCGCTATGAACCCATCCAGAGTACAACAAAATAGATCAATGTCTTCTGCTATACGGTTGAGGATATGGAGTGCGCGCGTAAACGGCGCCTCATTCACCAACTTAGTGCGGCCGCGCGGCACAGCCAGCAGCCGCGGCCGCCGCCGCCGCCATACGTATCCTGTCCGGAACACACATGCGCACTTGTCGCAATACGTCTGGATTGTGAATTTTTCCCCTCATCACCTAAAGATATATAAAACTAGCGCTAAATGCCTTCTAGCTTTTAGCTCGTAGTATCCTACCATACCTAAGGTGAATAAGGTAGGATACTTATTTGGGTAAAATGGGTATACTCTATACATTTTTTTATATAAATATCTAATAAATATGTTCTGCACTCTCTCAACATGATACTATATTTAGTTTCATGTGGAGACCAGATGACTGCGTTGAACTCTAATTGGCTCCTCACTAAAGAGTTATACATTGCAGTAATTGCCTTAATATTAGTGAAGTCACTAGCTACCCGAAGCACGAATCCTAAATTTCTGTAGGCTTTTTACAGATTTTGTTAATATCCAGACCGTTTTTATGGCGTTGATTGTTGAGCTTGAATATCACGTTTTGCATTTTCAAGGCGTTAATAGAACTTTTCTCAGGATTCATTTATTTGTTTCGTCACATTACACTTCGCCAGCTTTTTAGCGGTTTTATATATTATGTGGTCGTCGTCTAAACCTGAAGCTCTGCCATTGTTTGAAGCACTTTTTCGTGTTCCTTAACGCACCCTTTATTTCTTCATTCCACCATGTAGGATCTTTGTTATTATAATAATAATAATAATAATAATCTTTATTTCGGACCAAAATTAATCCATAGTAGTGTTAGTAATAATTGACTTATAAACTAGTTAGTAAACATTGAAGTATGTACAAACTTTTTCAAAATCGGAGAATTATAGTTCTCCGCTACTGTTTTCAAAATGCTGTTGTGACTATCTCTCACCCTTCTAAGCAGCGAAGCTGTCTTCTTACGTATTATCGCATGAAAGCCGTCCGTGCGAGCATGCGCAAACATCTCCGACGCACTACAGTATCGAGGCAGTCCCAACAACATTCTGAAAGCATTATTATATTGAACACGCAGGGCATCCAGCGACCTTTTAGTGTAATTGATCCATAGATTGCTCGTGTACAGACTCTGGCAGTATGCCTTAATAGGGTAATTTTACCTAGGTCAGTACATCGAGCAAATCTACGGGCCAGCATGTTACTCCTGACCGCTAGAGCCCTGCGTTCCCTTTCAATATCTTCATTGTCTTTCAGGTCATCGGCAAGAAAATGGCCAAGATATTTAAAAGACGTCACTTTTTTAATTTTTGACCCATTCAAGAACAGGTCAGGTTCATCAGTCCTAGGCTTGCCCTGACCCCAAAGACAATGTACTCACATTTTTTGACATTATATACCAAACCATGCGACTCAGCATAGGCTACACACACCTTCAGTAACTCTCTTACTGCCCTCACCGACGGTCCCAGCAGCACCATGTCATCTGCATAGCTGATGTTGTTAATACTAACCCCACCAACACTGCATCCGACACGCTTGCTGCTGAGCTCGCCTATGAGAGCATCTATATATAGGTTGAATAATCTGGGAGACGTTAGACCCCCCTGCCTTACCCCGCATTCCAACCTATACGGTTCACTAAGAGTATCGTCCCATTTCACATGATTTATTTGTTTACTGTACCAATATTTGAGCAGACCACATATCTCTGACGGTACACCCCGGTCCTCCACCTTCCTCCAGAGCACGTCATATGAGACGAGATCAAATGCCCTGGAAAGATCAAGGAAACAGGCATATACCGGGGTACCCCGATCTACGTAATATCGAACAGTGTGCTTCAGACTTAAAATAGCACTTTCTGTTGATAGTCCTGGTCTAAACCCGAACTGTGTGTCATGCAGTTGAATGTGGTCACTTAAGATGGTATCAAGCACACCGTCCAACACCTTTGCTATGATAGTCGCTAAGGAAATAGGACGATAGTTACCCTTGTCAGAGATGTCTCCCGTCTTGTTCTTCACAATGGGAACTACTATTGTCTTCATCAGCTTTGTAGGTAAGTAAGAGTGACTAATACACATTGTGTAGAACATTGACAGGACTCGCGGCAGGTGAAATCCAGCGTGCTTCAGGTGCTCAATGCTGAGCCCGTCGTGTCCTGGAGACTTACCTCGGCTCATACTTGTTATGATACTGCGTATCTGTTTAGCAGAAATATGCACAAGAGGTTCCTCTCCCCCACAAGCGGTCCCAGCACTACCCACCTGTGTTGAGGGCCCAAGCGGAGATTTATGATTATGCAGTTTTCCTCTCGATATTCCTAAGTTTTTGTCAGCTGATTTTCCGCACAGCTTTTCAAATTTTGACCACATACATTCCGAAAAGATAGGGCCATCTTCCATATCTTTAGTTAGTATGTCCCATATCTCCTCTAATAATTTGACTGCTTTTTCTGTGTTTAAGAGGTGCCACTTAATTTTGGGAATTTTGACCGTTGTGTGTTTTATGGACTTAATTAGCGATATACAGCCGACCAAAATTCTGTGCTGTGAGGTCAAATATTTGCCCGATATTACCTTGCAGTCTCTGAAAGTTCTTAGTAAATCTCTGTTTGTGAGGATAAAGTCAATTTGAGATTGCTTGTTCCCGATTTTATATAGTACTAGGTTTTCCGACTTTTTATTAAAGAAGGTATTAACTACTGCCAGGTGATGTCGCGCGCAGAATTCCCGTATTTGTTCTCTGTCTTTGTTAGGACAGAGGTCAGTCGTCAAAAATCAAAATTCGTCCGCCCGGGCCTGTTGAATGAGTTGAAGATATTCAATGCCACTATTCACGGACAGCTACTATAAAACAAAAAATGATAAACTTTTGAAAAAAAAAAACTAGCCGAAGGAGATATAGGATTTCGTCAACAAATTAAAAATCATACTTTATATCATTGAATAATTAAGATGCATTGAAGTTCAATAATTAAGATGCATTAAATGATATTTGCTCATTTTTATACTAAGTGGCGTGACGCTGCAATTTTTCATTCAATTTTATATATTAAAAATTATAGATATTGTTGAAATATGAATAAACTCCGTATTGTTAATAAAGTGTTAAAGGTACGAGACGGAGAGTATAATAACTTCTATAGAGAAAGTACGAAACGTGTACGCAAGTGAAGACACTTAAATCAGAGAACTTTATTTCCAGCAGCATATTATAGGGGCTTATGAAGAATACGAAGTAGTTTTTTCTGCTATAATTTTAACAAATTGCTTAAAAGATCCAACTAATTTCATTAAAAAAAACTCCCCAAAAACACCATAAATTTTGTATGAACATCATCATGGTTTCCTACTGAATCCAGGCCTTCAAGGACGCCACAAAAATCTGATTTTATGTATTAAGTTTTAGATGAGATATGGAATGTAATTTTTAGAACTTATGACATATTCTAAGAGATTGGGATTCTTATTAGTTTGCATAAAATTCAAATATTTGTGATACAAAAAGGGGTGTAAATAAATTTGTTAAAATCTTGTCATCCCAAAAGCGTTAAAGGCTCAATCGTATCTTTTCTCTTGAAATAACCTTTCTTTAACACTCAGCTTTTGTTTTATGAAATTCAAATAGATTTCTATTTATACAGTGGCGCTTTCTAATTTGAATACATTACAGGTTATAAAAGTCAACTGCTGATACTTGGTAGGAGGGCTAGCAACCGAAGTTTTTTTTTAATTTTGTTTTATTATCATAAAGATGCTGCTGTGCATATCTTGTTTGATTTTCCCTCTGCTGCCTCTTACTATACCCATGGACAGATATGGGTTAGTGAATATTTTTACACCGCCATTACACGGAATGCAACTATACTACTTTGAATAGACGTCTATATTTTTTGGAAAATATTTAAATATATTGAAGTTTATCCAACAAGTAATAAAGCAATGAGCTATTAACAAATACATAAGGTTATCTAGGGCCGAAAACCGAAAATGATGTGCCTGAGTAATTCACTTTGATGACGATAAGCTTAAAAGATATCGTGATCCTTTAGGATGCACCTTTTTAGCCTGATCCTATATCACTCAGACAAAAATTTTGGTTTCATTAATAAAGTCAATGTAGAGTAGCCAGTAGAGGTAAGCGATCGTGTCTTCAAAATTATATCGTAGAGAATTGGAGAAGCTCCTAAGGAACTCTTATGCGGGATAACCGCTCCGAGACGTTCATTTCTACCGAGTCTTACTAGTGCTAGTTCTAACATAATATATGACAACTTTTTTGTTAATTCCCAATTAAGTCCGCGAAGAATGAATCATCTAATCTCGTCAGGAAGTAATTTTTGGGGTGTAGCTTAGATAATTCCCCACCAACCGTACTTTCATGACAAATACACTGGCTTTCATGCCAGGCAAAAGTAAAACATAATAGAAGATGAACTGCTTTTGTCGACAGAAATATGTATAACTATAAGTCGCAGGCATAAAACCTCTCAAGGCAGAAAAGGAACTCTACCATCATTAAAAGCAAACAGTGTAGTTGCGGTGTAACGGTTATATCTGCACCACCCCACATCATGCCATGGGGTATGAGGAATAAAAAAAACTGAGATTACCAACCCGGCTGCCAAGCGTGGGGATGCTATGGCTTATATCTCCCCAATGACCGGTTTAATGGGGGGACTGCATCTATAGTTGGACTTTAGATAGGCTGTAATGATAAAGAATGATGACCACCTCTGAAAAAGTTGGCAGTAAATGTGGTTCATTAAGGCTAGCGTTATTAAAATATCATTGCAGTACTATAGATTTTATGTTGATTACGTTTGTTACAGAAGTTAGGGTGACAAATTAGCACAAATTACACCTGATGGTAAGTGGTTGCTGCAGCCCATAGACAACTACATTTATCAGCCATTAAGAATAAAATTTTTGTATGATTGAAGTATGATTTGCTTCCCCACCCACCTTATTCTCCTGATCTAGCCATCAGACTTCCATTTATTCCTTAAGCTCAAAACTTTTTTGGCGGACAGAAATTTGCCACAAATGATGAAGTCATAGCCGCTGTAGAGGAGTACTTTTCAGGCCTCGAAAGAAATCATTTCATGAAAGGAAATACTGCTTTAGAACGAAGATGGAATAAGTGCGTAGAGGTTCACGGAGACTATGTCGAAAAATAAAATTAATTTTATCACGGAAAGTTAAGTGTTTTCTTATTAGGCATATTACCTATCATCCCACCCACGTAATAATATATTCGAAAGCATTTGCATTTCATAACAAAAATAAAATCTTACACACATTTTAATATTTCACTACCAATATTTACAAATTTTCTTTTGAGGTCAAAATATTTACGAAATTTTTGCTTAACCAATGCAACAATCGCGATAAAATTGTCACGAAGTATTATTAAAAAAACCCAATTGATCACTATCTTTATTAAAATCATTGTAATGGCTGGAAAAATAATCTTTTCCCATATTTATAGGCTGTTCAGATCTATTAACGTACTATTTTATTTTCTCACATTTGTAATGTTCGAGACAACGTTTCCTTAAAAATATCCCGACATAATAGACTAAACCGTTTTTTATTTTCTGGTAAATCAAATAGACAATCAATTGTTTCTACTGTTAACACAGGTTATTGTCAGGTTGCGGTGATGGTGTATTAAAATACGACAATCGTCTGGTTTCATAAGTAACATATTGAAATCGTATCCACAATTAGTATTTTGAGGTTTCCGTAAGATATTGTTTATAAATATCTTATTGAAGGTAATACTAACTAGACGACATATTGGTTCCTGGCAGTTACCACCTGCCTGTCTGACTTTTTCAAAGCAATTTTCGAGACGTCTCATAAATATAAATTAAATTAATCTCTTGTGATTTTAATTTTGCATGACGTTTGATTAAAGATTGTATAGACACTTGAAATTCATGAATCATGCTATTTGTAACGTCTTTCTACTTATCGCTTCTTAATAACTTTAGTTTACTGAAAAATGTTAGCATTTCTTCTAAAAACTCAATTTGATAACTATCGCATCGAAAAGCTCTTTTATATTTATTAGGAGATCGCAGTGTACTTTAAGAAATCAATCAAATTATTAATTTTATTTACAAAAGCAGCGGCATCTTTTGCGGTAACCTCGATAAGAATTAAAAATACGTAAACTATATTAACACTTTTTTATATTCCATTTGATACGAATTATTCTTAGAAACCCAAAAATTGACACTTATAATTTTTTACACAACCTTGAGTTTGAGCACTGGCCGAGCCGGTTTAAAGCAGTTTCTCTCTGTACGTGACGAGCCGCCAGTGCTCACGCACACACGCGCCTCTAACTTGTAGTAGTGTTTCTATCACAGCGCGATTGTATGGAGCTTTGCTTCTGTACGGTATGATTTCTTTACTCATGTGTTCCGGCTACGGCTTGAATGATTTAGAGAGGACTTTCAGTGGCAGATAGCAGATGTTATAAGGAGTAATTAGGAATACTTTTATTTAAAATAATTGAAACCCATGAAATCGTAGGAAATTCCACGCGGGCGAAGTCGCGAGGGACGTCTAGTCTAGTATTAATATAAATGTTTTGCTAATATAACCCCACATGACTTATTTCAACAAAGCAACAATATTCCTTTGGGTTTTCATTCGTAGGGATATAATTAGTCTATATCCCTAGTGCTATAGGACTATCAATATCGGTGGCTTTAGCATGAATTATTCGACTCGACAAGGGAGCGATCACGTTATCACAAAATACCCGTATAAAATAGCAGCTTAACCCTTTCGTTGACCGATACACTACATATAGGTCAATGCCATTGTTTTACTATTGTGTTTGCAAACCTTTGACGGCTCCGTGGCGCAGTGGCTTAGCAATGAGTTGCTGCGCTGGGGGCCGCGGGTTCGAATCCCGCACGGAACAAGTATTTGTATGGTCTGCAAATAATTGTTCCGGGTCTGGATGTTTGTCCTTGTGCAATTTATGTTTGTAAACTGCCTCCACGATACAGGAGAAAATCCTAGTGTGGGGATAACGTTTTTTAAAACTAAAAAGAAATCGGACAGTGAACGTGTTAAGGATGCTGTGCTTCATATGGTGAGAGTGAAGAACAAACGAATCCTCTTACTTGTAATCGATTTTAGTCAGTCATGTTTCTGCATTTTGACTCCAGATCAAAGACAGATCAAGATTGTAATATTTGTTTGTATGTCAAGTTCTTTAGGATTTTAGTCAAATTGCTTTATCATTCAATTCCTATTTTCCAAATGCAAATATTTAACAAACAACAGCTAAAATAATTAAAATGTTCCCTATCATTGTGTAAAAAATTAATATTGAATTAGTTTGGGTGGTGTTTCCACAGAAAAAAGAAACGTTCTGAAGTGGCAGCCTCGTACCTATTGTACGAATAAACGAAGAACACTAGATGGAGTGACGATTCGGTAACTGATGGAGGAAGTTGACGGATGCAGGTGGCTCAAGACCGTGTTAGTGACATACTTTGTAGTTCGCCTACGTTCAGCAGTGGACTTGTAAAAGACTGCTATGATGGTAATGATATTGATGATATAAAAAAGAAACAAAAAATATTAAAAATTTTACAGTAGAACTTATATTTGCATGTTTTTATTTCGCAAGGTAAATTATATAAGACAAATTGTTTTCATAGAAAATCTACTACAAGCTTTCAAGTCGACAGAAATCTTTCAAAAACCTAATATTTTATTTATAAGCTTTGAAAATATCTTATTTAACCGTTCCATTCTGCCGTTGTTTTGAAACTGTATATATTATGTATCACGCTACAATAGAGCAGTGGCTCAGCGTTCGACTCAGCGCGGAGCTGCGGGATCAAACAACAATCGTAAGGCCTACAAAAGTTATTCAGAGAATCTATATGCACTAAATTCATAAAAACATACATATTTACATATCAATTAATATTCATGCACAAATACAAATAAACGTATACTTCTATATTATTTCGTGCCGTTTTTCTCATGCCAAAATCTGATTAAAAATCTTTTCTATAAAAAGTTATTACTTACTAGCTGGTAACAAGCGCATTGCTAACGTAGAATAAATAATTGTTGAAATATCGTTTTAAATTTGGAAGAGTTATATTTTTTTAAATTAGGAATGATAATATATTTATTGAATTTTGAATGATTTATAATTTTGAAATAAATTTTCGGTACAATACCCGCGCTAACTCATCATTTACCATTATCATCAATACAGCCCTTCACAAGTCCGCTGCTTAACACAAAGCACAGTTCTGAGCCACCTGCATTCATCGACTTCATGCATGTTTGATAATAACAGTGGTAGAGCCAAGCGGTAGCTTTTGCTGTCGCACGGATGGGCCAGCTCAAACCGGGGTGGTACCACGACCTCACAGAATACCAGCGTGAAGTATAGGTTTACAGGCGGCCGGAGGCCCAATCCCCCCCCCCCATCAACATGGTAGTGCAATTTAATAAAAGACTACCCCAAGAGGGTACCAGCACCCCTGGAGAATCCCTCGTTGAGCATACACGACCAAACTACTCCACTCCTGGGCGTGGGTGCTCAGGCTGCCCCGCGTATTCTGGGGGGAGGGGGGGGGGGGGCGAAATTCCGCTTAAGACGAAACCTGCTCGGGGCAAGCGGAGCAAGAAGACAAAGGCAACCCCTGCCACGCTTACCGTGGATTTCTGCAATATCAGGGGACTTCATTCAAACCTTAACGCCGTCCACTACCATCTGGAGATAGCTAAGCCGGCCTTGCTCTTTCTAACCGAGACACAGGTGTCCTCTCCGGCTAATACTTCGTATCTCTCCTACCCGGGGTACAAATAAGAACACTCGTTTGTGCCCCGGGCTGGAGTTTGCGTGTATGTCAGAGAGGACATCTGTTTTCGACGCCTCGGCAGTCTTAAAGGTACGGACCTGTCCATTCTATGGCTGCGCGTAGACAGCAACGACCATCCCCCCCGCGTCTACGGGTGCCTCTATAGGTCCCATAGCGGTAATGCCAACACAGGCCGACTCATCGACCACGTCCAAATGGCTGCAGACTCCATGCTACAACAGGTCCTATCCGCAGAGATCGTGATACTCGGTGATTTCAACGCCCACCACGCTAAATGGCTTGGTTCTCGTTTAACCGATCATGCGTGTAGATCTGTCTATGACTTTGCTTTGGCATATGGTCTAACACAACTGGTTACTTTGCCTACGCGGATCCCAGATGTGGAAGACCATGTACCTTCCCTGTTGGACCTTCTGCTGACCTCTCATTCGGACGGATATCAGGTCTCCGTCGATGCCCCTCTGGGCTCTTCGGACCATTGTCTGATCCGGAGTACGGTGCCACTCACGCTCTAATCGCAGTTGCGATCTAAAGATTGCCGCCGTGTTTGGCACTATAGGTCAGCTGATTGGAAAGGGATGCGGTCTTTTTCCTACCCTTGGGGGCGGGTTTGCTTCTCGCCGGAAGATCCCAGCGTTGTTGCCGATTTTGTTGCTGATGTGGTACTTCAGGGTATGGAACTTTTTATTCCATCCTCTATAGTGCCCAGCGGAGGCAGATCCCAGCCATGGTATGGTCGCTCCTGTAAAATAGCATCACGCTATAAGCAGGAGTGCTACCAGGCCTGGACTGACGCATCAACGTCTCGGGATGTAAACACCAGCGCACTTAAAAAGAAGTATAATTCCGGCTCCAGGTCCTTCAAAAGCGTCATTGCCAAGGCAAGGTCTGAGCACATCGGCAGAATTGGCGAGAAGCTAGTTCGCCTTCCTTCGGGAACCCGTGCATTTCGGTCTCTCGCCAAGGCTGTTCAAGGGAACTTCTGTTAGCCATCTCTTTTATCTCTGCACAGAAAGGACAACTCACTGGCCCATACCGCAAAGGAGAAAGCCGATCTGTTGAGCTCTCTTTTTGCGTCCAACTCGACTCTAGATGACGGAGGGAACACACCGCCGACCATCCCGCGATGTGAGCGCTCCATGCCGGATGTGCGATTTACACAGCGCTCGGTCCGCAAAGCACTCTTCTCCCTGGATGTCAGCAAGTCGAGTGGGCCCGATGGAGTCCCTCTGATTGTGCTGAAGACGTGTGCTTCGGAGTTGGCACCGATTTTAACGCGTATTTTCCGGTACTCCTACTCCCAAGGCGTAGTCCCGAATTCATGGAAGACAGCTTTTCTCCACCCGATCCCTAAAAAAGGCGCCCGCTCATACCCGTCCAACTATAGGCATATCGCCATCACCTCCTTGTTCTCCAAAATAATGGAAGCCGTTATAAACTGCCAGCTCATGAGGTACCTTGAGGATTACCAGCTGATTAGTGACCGCCAGTACGGTTTTCGTCGGGGTCGATCAGCTGGTGATCTTCTAGTCTACTTAACTCATAGATGGGCGGAGGCAGTAGAGTCCAAGGGGGAGGCATTAGCAGTTAGTTTGGACGTAGCGAAGGCCTTTGATCGGGTCTGGCACAAAGCGCTTTTTTCGAAGCTTCCTGCCTATGGGCTTCCTGAGAAATTGTGCAAATGGATCACCAGTTTCCTTGCTGATCGGAGCATCAAGGTCGTAGTAGACGGTGCATGCTCTGATCTCAAGCCTATCAACGCTGGTGTTCCACAAGGCTGCGTGCTATCACCAACGCTGTTTCTCCTGCATATCAATGATGTGTTGCTAACTGGTAGTATTCATTGCTATGCAGACGACAGCACTGGTGATGCCTTATATACCAGCCGTACCAATATTTCTCGGGAAAACGTCGCTGAGTACCGGGACAAACTTGTGTCTGAAGTCGAGTCTTTGCTTAACAAAGTCTCGGATTGGGGCCGACTAAATCTAGTCCAGTTCAATCCCCAGAAGACACAAGTTTGCGCGTTTACCGCTAAAAAGAAACCCTTTGTCGTATCTCCTCAGTTTCAAGGCACTCCCCTTGCTGCCTCAGCCAGTATCGGAATCCTTGGCGTCGACATATCGAATAGTGTGCAATTTCGTTGTCACTTGGAAGGGAAGGCCAAATTGGCCTCTAAAAAGCTTGGCGTACTCAGCAGAGCGAGACAGTATTTCATGCCGGCACATCGCTTGCAACTTTACAAAGCGCAAGTTCAGCCTCACATGGAATACTGTTCTCATCTCTAGGCCGGGGCACCCCAGTGCCAGCTCCTTCCACTTGACCGCATCCAGAGCAGAGCGGTTCGAATCGTCGACGACCGAGTTCTTTCTGATCGGCTCGATACACTGGCACTGCGTAGAGATGTTGCATCTCTTTGCATTTTCTTTCGCATCTACCATGGGGAGTGCTCCGAGGAATTGTTCAGACTAATTCCAGCCGCTCAATTTCACCATCGCACATCGCGACAAAACTCGCGTTACCATCCATACAATCTGGATGATTGGCGGTCCACCACTGTGCGATTTAGAAGAAGTTTTCTCCCTCGCACGACTTCCTTGTGGAATCAATTACCACCAGCTAATTTTCCGGACCGATACGACTTAGGAACCTTCAAGAAAAGAGCTTACACCTTTCTAAAAGGTCGGCAACGCATCTGCAATTCCCCTTGTGTTGCGGTTGTTCATGGGCGGCGGTAGTCACTTACCATCAGGTGAGCCGCATGCTCGTTTGCCCCCTATTCCAAAAAAAAATGTTTTACTAGGTCGTCACTCCATCTAATAGGGAGTAGCCCTTTTTTTACATGGGGAAATGCCTACACATACCCGCGAGGCGGGCATTAAAGACGGGTTATGTTGGACTCGCACCGGCTAAAACCCTACCCTATGTTTCACCTTTGCCGCATATTGGCAGGGCCACGGGAATGATTTCGCATACATTCGCGGCCATACCAGAGCCGGCCGCCACATGGCAGCCCCTTGTCTGGGGAGGACCTCTCGTCCCCACTCTCCCTATCAGGCAAGGCGCACCAGGAACACAAGGCACGCCCACCTCTACGGCCTCCAACTCCACCTGCGTATCGTACCCCCCCGAGTTCGATCCCCGGAGGCCATGGGGCCAGGAAAATCGCGCTTAGTAGCACCCGCTTTCCCGACCCCAGCGGCGGATCTGGTCTTTGGCTCCGCCGCCAACCAAGTTTCGGCCGCGGAGGGTAGGGAGTGCGGCGCCTCGCAATACCGACACTTCTCTGCTCCCGCGGCCCCATCAACCCTGCATCAATGGTGCAGCCCCATCAGAGTCGCGGAGGACAAGGCAAGTAGCGCATCGCCATACCAACACGCGACTCCACCTCGGCTGCAGTAGTAGGGGGAGAGTACACCCCTCTCATCGCAGCTTACCGACACACATCCGACGTGGGCTCGCTAAGCCCATTCGGAGTGGCCACCTCGGGCCGGCCCTACACCATGGGCTAGCCAAAGGGTTCCTCTTTGTTCACCGTGGGTGACCAAGCCACGGCTATTAGCCTTGGGCAGCCCTACACTTCGCCTACTTATACGAGGCTGTCACTCGAGAACAATTTTTCCTCATCAGATTCTTCGAGCTATATTGCCGGCCAATGACCACTTCAGCTTAATAATCCGTTGAGCTATGTCAATCACTCTGGCTCTACTGTAGATATCCTCATTTCTAAGTTTGTCACGTAGAAAAACCCCGAGCAAATATATCCGGCTCCATAGCTGGCTATGCGAGCATTCTCATACGCCCGCCAGTGAAGGACTACGTTTCAGATCCATAAGTCATTACTGGCAACACGCACTGGTTGTATAATCTCGTTTTCAAGTGTTGAGGTATAACTGACGAGAAAATGTGTCGTAATATCCCGAACACTGCCCAGCAGAGTTGAATTCGTCGATTGACCTTTCGGTTGAAGTTGGACTTACCGACTCTAACTACTTGTCCAAGGTCAACAACTTCGAGCTTGATGCTTTCAACTACTATCGGCATGGGTGTGACATGGACGTTACACATGATTTTTGTTTTGTCCACTATTGAGGTCATTCATAATAGTGCTTACAACAATATAAAAATTATTGTAATTTTAAAAAAAGAAGAAAAGAAAGTATATGTAACAAAATAAAACACAAATTGTCAATAGCTATGAATACAATAAACATAAAAACCATATTAATCGTTTACCAGGCAATATAACGATGTGATGCTTGTATGAAAAGCGATAGCTATATAACCCTATATTTCTAATACACGTGTTTACAAGACTAAGCCAGCAGCATAAATAAACATTATCGTATTTCATTGTGTCACGGATCCATTAATAATTCGAATTGGTCTGGTAATGGACATATCATGCTATTATATATCAATAAAGCATTACGTAGACAATTTCTATTGTCATAGATAGTTGCTTATTTCTTTTCTATATATCTGCTCTCTTAAGACCATTGCAACAATTAAAGTCCATCCAAGAAATGTTTCAATTTATTCACACAGCACTTAAACTACTATTTCGTATATTTGTGTTTGAAGACATTTTGGCGGGAAAGACTAGAGAATTTCGTATCCTACGGAAATAAGGAAATAAATGGGGATAAAACGGGCAATAAGGGTTGTTATTATTTCTGTAAACAGCATAGTGTTACAATTTTAGGTGATGATATACAGCGCATTTAAAATATTTATTTTATTCCACTGATTTGCATGTAGATAAGTGGCACGTAACAGTAAAGTACAAAACAACAAACAGCCGGCCCCCAGTCTCCGGCGGCCCCGCTATTCCTGGCTACGGTGACGACCATGGTAACGGCGGGGCAGGGGGTGCTAAGAATCTCCGGTGGAGGTTCGGTTGCCACCTACGACGACTCGACCTGGCAACGTAAAACGCACGCACCATGAGGACTGACGAGAAGATCGTGGAGCTGGAAGAAGAGATAGACAAGTTTCGCTGGCATATTATAGGATTATCCGAAGTCCGAAGAGAGGGGGAGGACACGGTAATCCTCGAATCCGGCAACTTGCTCTATCACCGGGAGGGCGACCATCTGTCCCAAGGAGGTGTCGGATTTATCGTCCACAAGTCTCTCGTTAACAACGTTGTAAAGATCGGGAGTGTGTCGACGAGGGTTGCGTACCTTATACTCAGAATCACCAAACGGTATTCGCTGAAGGTTATACAGGTTTACGCACCAACCTCGGCACACCTCGATGTGGAGGTGGAGGAAATGTATGAGGATATCTCTAGAGCCATGCATTCCTCCAAAACCCAATATACGGTGTTAATGGGAGACTTCAATGCAAAACTAGGCACAAGAGAGAACGGTAAGCTGAAAGTAGGGAAATTTGGAATAGGGCAACGGAACCCAAGGGGCCAGCAGCTGGCCGACTTCATGGAGAAAGAGGGACTCTTTATGATGAACTCTTTCTTCAAGAAGCGGCCCCGCAGAAAGTGGACCTAATCGAGCCCCAACCGTTCGACAAAAAATGAGACTGACTTCATTATGACGACCAGACGACAACTGTTCAGTGATGTCTCAGTGATCGCGAGGGTGAAAACCGGCAGCGATCACCGAATGATTAGAGGCACACTGAACCTAAATGTTAAGTTGGAGAGGTCTCGTCTGATGAAGTCAACGCACCGTCCCCCTCGTGCTCTAATCCAAAGTCCCGAAACCTTTCAGCTCGAGTTACAAAACCGTTTTCAGTGCCTAGAAGACTGCAATGAAGTGGACGATATGAAAGACAAGCTCGTGGAAACTGTCCATGCGGTAGGAGCTAAGTTCTGCAAGACCCGCCGCAGAAGAACACAAAAACTCTCCGATCACACTCTTAATCTGATGGCTGTTAGATTGGAGATGAGGCTACATTCTTCAACAGATGTGACAGAATGTAGGCAACTTAACAGACGGATCTCCAAATGCATGCGGCGAGACAAACGCAACTTCAATACAGCTCGTATTGAAGAAGCGATAGAGCGGAATCAAGGCTCCAAAGTCTTTGCCAGAGATCTGTCTGCCAGAAAGAGCCACTGTCAAAGCTGAAGACCGAATGTGGCAGCATCGTTTCCGGGGCACCTGAGATTTTGAGTGAGATTGAGAGGTTCTATGAGCAGCTGTACACATCATCGTTGGAGCCACACGCAAGTGTGAGTAACGATCTAAGAGCGAGTCTTATTCGACACTATTCCGAAGATATCCCGGACGTCAGTCTGAGCGAGATAAGAATGGCTCTCCAGCACCTTTAAAACGGCAAGGCCCCAGGCGAGGATGGAATTACAGTGGAGCTTCTGAAAGCGGGTGGAAGACCGGTACTTGAAGTCCTTCAGAAGCTCTTTAATTTCGTCCTCCATGGTGGCATTACACCGGAGGCGTGGAGCAGAAGT
Organism: Parnassius glacialis; assembly: GCA_033319125.1. NCBI lineage: Eukaryota > Metazoa > Arthropoda > Insecta > Lepidoptera > Papilionidae > Parnassius > Parnassius glacialis. The sequence continues at coordinate 42,461,118 of JAVANC010000005.1, forward strand.
GCGGTGATCTTGTTCTTCAAGAAAAGTGACAACGCTCTCTTGAAGAACTACAGACCGATTTCCCTTCTGAGCCGCGTCTACGTGCTGTTTTCGAGAGTCATTACGAATCGTCTCGCGCGCAGACTTGACGACTTCCAGTCTTCCGAACAAGCCGGTTTCCGAAAGGGCTTTAGCACCATAGACCACATACATACCCTACGGCAAATTGTACAGAAGTCCGAAGAGTACAATTTGCCACTATGTCTGGCGTATGTGGACTATGAGAAAGCCTTTGATTCCGTCGAAATTTGGGCGGTGCTGCAGTCCCTTCAGCGGTGCCAAGTTGACTGTCGGTATATCGAAGTGCTGAAGTGTTTGTACAGTAGAGCTACGATGGCTATCCGAGTACAGAACCAGAGTACGAAACCTATCTAATTGCAGAGAGGTATAAGACAGGGTGACGTTATATCCCCGAAACTCTTCACCGCTGCATTGGAAGACGTTTTCAAGCTTCTGGACTGGAAAGGATACGGTATTAACATCAATGGCGAGTACATCACTCACCTTCGATTTGCCGACGATATAGTCCTTGTGGCAGAATCGCTGGAGGATCTTAGCACTATCCTCAATGACCTCAATAGTGTCTCCCAACGTATAGGTCTTAAGATGAATATGGACAAAACAAAGATTATGTTTAATGTCCATGTCACACCTATGCCGGTAGTTGTTGGGAGCACTAAGCTCGAAGTTTTTGACGAGTATGTTTACCTGTGACAAATAGTCCGACTAGGTAAGTCCAACTTCGACCGAGAGGTCAATCGACGGATTCAACTCGGCTGGGCAGCGTTCAGGAAGCTACGACACATCTTCTCGTCAGAAATACCTCAAAACCTTAAAACAAAATTGTACAACCAGTGCGTGTTGCCAGTGATGACTTACGGAACTGAGTCGTGGTCCTTCACTGCTGGCCGTATGAGGAAGCTCAAGGTCGCTCAGCGAGCTATGGAGAGGGCTATGCTCGGAGTTTCTCTGCGTGATAAACTTAGGAATGAAGATATCCGCAGTAGAACCAGAGTAACCGACATAGCCCAACGGATTAGTAAGCTGAAGTGGCAGTGGGCCGGCCATATAGCTCGAAGAACCGACAACCGATGGGGAAAAAAGGTTCTCGAGTGGCAGCCTCGTACCGGTATGCGAAGTGTAGGGCGTCTCCCCACAAGATGGAGTGACGACTTGGTAAGACATGCAGGAAGTCGATGGATGCAGGTGGCTCAGGACCGTGCTTTGTGGCATTCTTTGGGGGAGGCCTATGTTAAGCAGTGGACTTGTGAAGGGCTGTAATGATGAATGATGAACAGTAAAGTGGCGGTTAAATAATATTCACTACATCATATAGTACCAAGGGTGACGTAAGAAGCGGACTAAGATAAATTCTAACAGAAGATGGCAGCAGTATCTGTTAAGGATTATGGGGATAATTAAAGATATATTACTTTGAACATAAAACTAGCCTTTTATTAACCTGAAAACAACAACATGGAAACATATGACTTCATATTGATACTTCCTTCATAACCGACACAGTGTTGCCATTAAAATACAATCCATACAAATATTATAAATGCAAAAGTGTGTTTGTTTGTTTTTTTGTTTGTTTGTTTGTTTGTCCTTCTTTCACGTCGCAATAGAGCGTCGGCATGGCACGAATTTTGATATGGGGATAGTTTGGTGGCTGTAGAGTGACAAAGGCTACTATTTTTCGCGGAAAAGCATCTCATTCCCGTCGGAAAATCGAATATCTTGCATAAATTTGTCCTTCTTTCACGTCGCAACAGAACGTCGGCATGGCATGATTTTTTGTATGGGCATAGTTCGATGGCTGTAGAGTGACATAGGCTACTACTATATTTACTATATTTTTTCAGCGGAAAAACGTATCATTCCCGTAAGAAAGTCGAATATGTTGCAAAATTAAATTCAGTTAGGTGGCGCCACCGTGTTTCTACAAGACGGACTACGGTACGATAGATGAACACAGAAGGTCAGAATATCTGGATTATTATGTCTTTTTACCAAAATTAAGATAAAAAATGTATGGATCTGTATTTTTCCACGCAGGACCGGGAAGAGAGCGATAAAACATAAAATTCACGAGCTGATTTTCTTCAAACGTTTTGGTACATTGTAATTCACAGAATAGGCGATAACCTGGCAGACGATATTAAGTAATCCGTTGATGCTCTGCCTACCCCGCAAGGGTTACCGGCGTGATTATAAGTATGGATCAGAAATACTATCACCACCTGTCACGCTTTCACCCTTAACTATTATCTAACTGTGGTAGAAATAGTTCTTAGTAAGCCTTAGTAATATTTATTATACGGAAATGAATACAGTTCTTATATGTGGTTATGAATGAATCGGTATTACAATAAGAAAAATTGTGCAAAATTATAAGAAAAATATTTTTTGAGAGTTCTTATCAACTAACGTATACATAGTTTACATTGACTCCGCTAGATGTCGTTACAAGGTTTTTAAAACGCGGTAACGAAATGTTTCCTGACATGTACTTAACTCCCGCCGTTGAGCCTCGCGTCAACTCATAGTGCATACGGTACCTATATGCTTAAATTGTTTCTATTTCGTAGCTTATTCGACTACCTGCTTTCGATTTCGTTTGTTTGTTATTTGCTCTGTGAGTTGGTTAAGGTTGAATGGAGTTATATTGGTTTTCAGTTTCGGATTTGTGTATTTTCTTGGATCGGTTTTGTTAATTTGGTTGGTATTCCTTAATACATATTTAAACTCTGACTTTGATTTGGATTTTGTTTATTTAAAATCATAAAATGGTTTTCGATGTTTTATGTTTTATTTTATAGGAGAGGGGGCAAACGAGCATGCGGCTCACCTGATGGTAAGTGATTACCGCCGCCCATGAACAACTGCAACACCAGGGAGGGAATTGCAGATGCGTTGCCGGCCTTTTAAAAAGGAGTACGCTCTTTTCTTGAAGGTCCCTAAGTCGTATCGGTCCGGAAAAATCGCTGATGGTAATTGATTCCACAAGGAAGTCGTGCGAGGAAGAAAACATCTTCTAAATCGCATAGTTTTGGACCGCCAATCATCCAGATGGTGTGGATGGTATCGGGAGTTCTGCCGCGATGTGCGTTCGTGAAATTTGGCGGCTGGGATTAATCCAAACAATTCCTCAGAGCACTCCCCATGGTAGATGCGAAAGAAAATGCAAAGAGATGCAACATCTCTTCGCAGCGCCAATGAATCGAGCCGATCGGAAAGGACTCGGTCGTCGACGATTAGAGCCGCTCTGCGCTGGATGCGGTCAAATGGTAGGAGCTGGCAATGGGGAGCCCCTGCCTAGAGATGGGAACAGTATTCCATGTGAGACCGAATCTGCGCCTTGTAAAGTTGCGGGCGGTGTGCCGGCATGAAATACTGTCCCGCTCTGCTGAGCACGCCAAGCTTTCTAGAGGCCAATTTGGCCTTCTCTTTCAAGTGACCACGAAACTGCACGTCACTCGATATGTCAACGCCGAGGATTCTGATACTGGCTGAGGCAACCAAGGGAGTGCCTTGAAACTGAGGAGATACGACAAAGGGTTTCTTTTTAGCGGTAAATGCGCAAACTTGTGTCTTCTGAGGATTAAACTGGACTAGATTTAGTCGCCCCCAGTTTGAGACATTGCCCAGCAAAGACTCGACTTCAGACACAAGTTTGTTCCGGGACTCGGAGACGTTTTCCCGAGAAATATTAGCACGGCCTGTGTATAGAGCATCACCAGTGCTGTCATCCGCATAGCAATGAATGTTACCAGTTAGCAACATATCATTGATATGCAGAAGAAACAGCGTTGGTGATAGCACACAGCCTTGTGGAACACCAGCGTTAATAGGCTTGTAGTCAGAACATGCACCGTCTACAACGGCCTTGATGCTCCGATCTGCAAGGAAGCTGGTGATCCAATTGCAAAATTTCTCGGGAAGCCCATAGGAAGGGAGCTTCGAAAGAAGCGCTTTGTGCCAAAACCGATCGAAGGCCTTCGCAATGTCCAGACTAACGGCCAACGCTTCCCCCTGGACTCTTCTGCCTCCGCCCATCTATGGGTCAGGTAGACCAGAAGATCACCAGCTGATCCGATAACCGTATTGGCGGTCACTAATCAGCTGGTGATCCTCAAGGTACCGGATGAGCTTGCAGTTAATAATGGATTCCATTATTTTGGAGAACAAGGAGGTGATTGCGATAGGCCTATAGTTGGACGCGTCTGAGCGATCGCCTTTTTTAGGGATCGAGTGGACCAAAGCTGTCTTCCATGAATTCGGGACTACGACTTGGGAGTAGGAGTACCGGAAAAGATGCGTTAGGACCGGTGCCAACTCCGGAGCACACGTCCTCAGCACAATTGGGGGGATTCCGTCAGGCCCACTCGACTTCTGGATATCCAGGGAGAGAAGTGCTTTGCGAACCGAGCGCTGTGAGAACAGCACATTCGGCATGGAGCACTCACACCGCGGGATGGTCGGCGGTGTTTTCCCCCCGTCATCAAGAGTCGAGTTAGACGCAAAAAGGGAGCCTTAAAGGTCGGCTTTGTCTGTTGCGTCATGGGCCAGTGAGTCGTCGTCCCTGTGCAGAGATGGTAGTGATGGCTTACAGAAATTCCTTTGGACAGCCTTGGCGACAGACCAGAATGCACGGGTTCCCGAAGGAAGGCGAACAAGTTTCTCGCCAATTCTGCCTATGTGCTCTGACTTTGCCTTGGCAATAACTCTTTTGAAGGACCTGGAGGCGAAGTTATACTTCTTTTTAAGTATGCTGGTGTTTACATCCCGAGTCGCCGAAGCCGCAGCCCAGGCCTGATAACTTTGTGGTGTGAAGTCAGAAGTCCTCCACGTATGCCTGGTAGTTGCAGGTCCCTCTCGATACGTCTGGAGGGAAGAGCAGCTACTGGGCCGGTGCACCCTGGGCGCGGCTGTAATCTTCTTCGAGAAATGAGAAGAAATTCTTATTCCTTGGGGAATGTTACTGCCGCGGCTAATTATTCTGACATGGGTGGGGTCTGCCTCGGACCAACGGTGCGTTCCTATGCGTGACCCTCTGATCAGCAGAGGGCATAGCAGAGGAGTGAGGGCGGGCTCGGTGTGCACTTACCCTGCCTCCGGGCAGACAGTGAAGGATTCATCCTTTGCTGTCACCGCCGGTCTCGTAATCCCATCGAAGTGTCGTGGATCATGTCTCGCGTCTTTGATAGGGACCGAGGGTCTTGGCTTAACCGCCCGGACGCGAGCTCTATAAAAAGTTACCCCGAATCTCAAGCGGCGACGCACCGCGAGGGGATGGATGGCTGACGGGGTTCTATGAACAAATCAGTCGCTAGTGCGCTCCTCGCCAGGGTACCTGCAGACCCCCTGCGAGTAATAAAAAGTAATAAATCCTCTAAATATGCTTACCTTGATAAGGGGTCTCTGCCAAGGTGGACCTTTAATTCCCCCATACTCGTGGGTACAAAAAATGGAACATCAAATACAAAAAAACAAAACCGCCGGCAACGGCAACGTAGAGGAGAGGAGGAACGATGCGGGGGACAGAGTCCGACGCCGCATCGAGCAGCGTGGGAGTCTCAGAGAGCTCCCGACACGTCGGGCCTGGGACCGCGGAGACCAGCAAGTTCTTCCGCAAGCGGTCCAGGCGGGATGGCGACCAGGGGTCGGCATCCGGTGAAGAGGAGGTTTCGGCCCGGAAAATCCCCACCAACAGGCAGGGCGGGCTGAGAGGCAAGGGGCGGGAGCTCTCTGCCAATCAGAGGGCCGAACGAGCGGCAAAGCTTGCCGAGGAGGGGCGCCACCCGGACGATACGGTTCGGGTCTCAGGCGAAGAGACGGATGCAACTGGCGGCTCCGAGGTGGAGCGTAAGGCCAGATTCGTAAAGGAGGCCGCGATCAAGGTCGTGGCCCACAAGCAAAAGGCCTCCTCGAAGTTAAAGACCATTCCCGCGGCCTCCGCCTCCATCATGGTGGCTGCGGAGGCCAACTTTGTTGGGGCCGGGCCTAATGCGGACGAGGTGGCGAAGCTGCGGGGCGGACGTGGCCCGCCTGACGTCCGCCATGGAGATTCTCCGGAAGGAGAATGAGAAGCTCCGCGCAGACCTGGCCAGTCTACATGAGCCTGCCTCTCGCGCGGCGCCCCAGACGCGGCGCCCAAGCCAGCCCGTGCCGGTGGAGAACCAGGTTCTGAACCTGGTCCGGCAGGAGCTGGCTGCCTTCCAGCACCGTTTATCTGTGCTGGAGGGCATCGTCCTGCGCCCCCCCCTAGGGGCAAACAAGACGGCGGCGAGGCCGGCAACGGTCTCGTACGCGGCGGCCACGGCTGCCGCATCCAGGTCGGGGCCGTCCAGTTCGGCCGCCGCCGGTACCCCGACCCTTGAAGGTGTCAGGAGGGGTCAGGGGTGCGTAGCAGCACGGTTCGGGGAGTTCGTCGTTGTGGGGGTGTACTTCTCCCCGAACCGATCTCTCGCCGAGCTCCATAACTCTCTTGCAGAGCTGAGAGCAGTCGTCGTCGGAAGCTATCCCCTCCCCGTACTTGTCCTCGGGGACTTCAATGCCAAGAACTTGGCTTGGGGTTCTCGTCGTACAGATGTGCGGGGTAGGATGGTGGAAGACTGGGCTCTGGAGACAGGCCCTGGTCATCCTAAATCGGGGGTTCTGTCCCCACGTGTGTGCGGATGCGGGGCGAGTCGGTGGTGGACATTTCGTTCGCTAGCCCCGCTCTGTCGCCGCGTGCCGTTGACTGGCGAGTCATGGAGGGGGTGGAGACCTACTCCGACCACCGGTACATCCGGTTTGACGTCTCCACCCAGCCCTCGAGCGCGCCAGTCCAACAGGCCCCGAGTGGTCCGCGTTGGGCGCTGAAGCAGCTGTACCGGGAGCTCCTCCTGGAAGCCTCGATCGTGCAGGCCTGGGTGTCATCAGAATTCCGACAGATCTTCCCTTTCAATTCAAAGTTCCCTAGTTAGCTTAGTTTCTTTTCAATTCCAAACGCTGCACCTATGACGGACCTATTAAGCTCAGTTTCCTTTCAACTCAAAAGGCTGCATCTCTGACGGATCTTTTATTTGGCTCAGTTTCCTTTCAATTCTGGAAACTGCATCTCTGACGAATCAATTTAGCTCAGTTTCTTTTCAAAACTCTGCATCCCTGACGGATTTTTAGATTTGACGATAGAATTTGACGGGCATTTAGATAAAAATTTTAATGGCTGCATCTCTGACAAATCTATAAAAATTAGTTTTCTTTCAATTAAAAAAGCAATGGATAGTTCATTTCCCAGTGACCATTCTGGCGAAGCCGCGGGGTAACAACTAGTATTATATAAATCATTGTTAATTAACACCTCCCCCAATGATCTAATAAAAAAAATTAACAGAACTAACAAACTAAAAATACACAATGCGAACTAATCTCTATTCCCATCCTAATTTATGTACAAAATAATTATGAGAGGTTTAAATTAATGGTTTCGTAAAAATATCAGCTATTTCTTGCTTTGTAGGTATATACATCACAGAACTTTCCTTACATTCTATTTTATGTTTAATAAAGTTGTATTTTACGTCCACATGTTTCATTCTTTTTTGATCAGGATTACATACAGAAAATTTTGTACTTTTATTGTCTTTATATATGGTAGTGGTATTGCAACTAACATAACAACTCATTTAATAATTTCCTATTCCAACAAGCCTCCAGAGCGGCTTCATTGAGGGATTATAACTCTGCCTCAGTAGTGCTTAAAGCTACAGTGCTCTGCTTTTTGCAACGCCAAATAACACTGTTATCAAATACTTTAAATACATAACCAATTATAGATTTCCTTTCTTTATCTACAGCAAAACTAGCATCAGCATATCCAACTAGTAGTTCGGAATTATAATTCTTATCATATTTTAAATTATAATTAATGGTACCCGTAATGTATCTTAAAATCGTTTTCAAGCATTGCCATAACCTTTCTCATGGTCTAGATTGATATCTTGCTAAATATGTAACAGCAGCACACAAATCAGGTCTTGAACCTACTACAGCATACATTAAAGAACCTATACAAGCTCTGCATTTATGCTCTAAAGAGTAATCACTCGTACAATCATCAAGATTAATATTAACTTCCATGGTGATTCACTAACATTTGCTTTAGACATACTAAACTGCGTCAGAATAGATTCTAAATACTCTATCTGGTTAATATACAAACAGTCACTATCTTGAATAATATTAATACCCATATATTTTTAATTTTTAGATCCTACATCTTTCATTTTAAACTCTGTGATTAATATTTCTTTAACATTATTTATCCGTGGAATTGTCCTCTCCTAAAATTATTAAATCACCCACATACAACGAAATGTAAATACCATTCTTAAAATATAAACAATAATCACTTTCTGTTCTTTAAAACTCTTTACTTTTCATAAAATTATAAAATTTATTGTACCAATTTTTTGAAGATTTTTTAAGACCGTAAAGTGATTTTTTTTAATTTCAAGACATAATTATTATTTATATTTACACCAGGTGGGGGGCTTTAAGTATACAACATGATCAATTTCACTATGAAAGAAAGCACCTTTAGCATCCATTTGATTAATTAAATAATTCCTTTGAACAGGTAATGATAAAAGAACTCGGAGAGTTTGTAATTTTAAAACGGAAGAATAAATTTCGGTAAAATTACCTTCCTGTTGAAATCCCCTTGCAACTAATCTAGCTTTATATACATTACCCGCTTTTTTTTGTAAAAATCCATCTACAATCAATTTACATAGCATCGTTTGATCTTTCTACAACTTCCCAAGTCTTGTTTTCTCCTGAAGATTTAATTTCTTCATTTACCGCTTCATACTACGTATCTTAATCGTCATAAGAATCTATATCATTATACTTTTCAGGGACATTACCATTAGAACAAGATAAAAATTATGCCATTAATACATCACCTAAATCTGAATCATCAGTGACACAATCTTGTAAATATTTTGGTTTAGTTTTCTTTCTTTTCTTCCTAGAATTAACATTATCTGTAACCCTTCTCTCAGGTTGTTATGACTCTAAATTATTATCAGAAGTTAAAATTTTCTCAGTGCCATGGGTTTGGGTTTTATCAGAAATTAGAAGGGTTTTGTTTTTCTCAGGACTACTACCTCCATCCTTCTCCTTCCCATCCGAGATAGACTCCACGTCAATACTAATCGTTTCAGGGGGACTCTGAACATGTTTCTTCCCTTAACAATATGTTTCGTTCTATGCGTATCCTCCTTTCATTAGCATCCCATAATCTGTATCCCTCCGGAGCATACCCAACCATTTTTAATTTCACACCACGAGGTTCCAACTTCATTCGGGGTTTTTGGGGAATATGGGCATATGCAGATGAGCCAAATATTCTTAAATTAAACACATTAGGACGTCTTCCCTCCCACATTTCAAATGGTGTAACATTAAGGGAAGAAGTGGGACTACGATTAGTGACATATACCGCATATCGCAGGGCCTCGCCCCAAAGCTCTTAAGGAAGCTGTGAGTCTAACAATAATGCACGCGCCTTTTCAGTCAGAGTACGATTCATTCTTTCAGTTACTCCGTTCATTTCAGGATTATATGCAGCAGTATACTGCAATACTATGCCTTTTTCAACACAAAAGGATTTAAAATTTCTATAAATATACTCACCACCCTTATCTGATTTTAACTTCAATATACCATGACCATAATGATTACTAGCATAATTATAATAAGTCTTAAAATATTCAAAAACCTCAGACTTGTCTCTTAATAAATAAACTGCGGTGAAGTGGGTAAAATCGTCTATGAAAGTAACAAAGTGTTTTTACCCGTCCCACGTAGAAGGGCTAACAGAACAAACATCGGTATGTACTAGTTCGAAGGGTTTCCTAGCCTTATACATTTTCCCATTAAAAGGAAGGCGTGTAATCTTAGCAAGTATAAGTATATAAGAAAAAATTTAGAAAATAGGCGTTGTGAACCATGCATACATGGTTCACAACGCCTATTTTCTAAATTTTTTTCTTTCATATCAGTTAAACCATCAACCATATTTTTATTTACTAAAGTTTTCAAACTACTATAGCTTAAGTGAGAAAATCGTTTGTGCCAAATTTCTACTGAATTATCATTGTTGTCTGATTTTGTACCATAAGAACAATCATTAAATATTACTTTAAATTCTACAAAATAAAGGGACCGTAGTCTATGCCCAACCATAAGCAATTCATTGGTTTGTGAGAAAACTTTAACTTCCCCTTTATTGAAGTTGATCTTTAAACAATGTTTTTTCCATTTTGGAAACAGATAATAATTTTTTCTTAATTGTGGTACATAATACACATCATTTAATATAATATCAACTTTAAAATCACTTAAATAACATTTTATTGTTCCTACACCAACAACCTCTAAATCGACGCCATTTTTGGCAGCTGAAATTTTAATTGGCTTAACCAGTTTGCAATAATTAAAGAATAAACTAATATCATTAACAAGATGAAATGAACTAACTACCTGAGTCAACAACCCATTTAAAACTATTTTTATTCTGCTGTTCGGTGTCAGGGGCTAAATGACATAAAACGTACAAATTTGTTACCTTCAGTATTTTCAGTGCCTTTAAGAAATGACTTTCCTTTACCTCTCCCCTGGATCTGATGACGAGTTGCCTTACTGTCGTCTCGGCCTCCGTTGTACTTCCAGTCGCTACGTCCACGGCCGTGAAGTCTCCAGTCGCCAGTCCTGTGTCGTGCCTGCTGAGTGCTCCTACACTGGGATTTTTGTGTCCGAGGCGTCCACATCCATAACACAAGAAGATTGAAGAGTCAGAGATTTGGTCACTCCTCTGTTCCGTTTTTCCTCTTCCCCAAACAGTCTGTTTTTCACGAAGTCTATTTTCAATTTCTCCACAGTTTCCAAAGCCGTGATAATGCCTTCATAAGATTTCGACATGGATAGGAGTAAATAGTTAACCTTTTCTTCCTCCGAAAGCTCACTGCCAGCATCCCCGAGTTGTGCAAATAGCTTTTCCATGTCAATAAAATGTTCCATTAAAGGTTTCCGTTCGGCGAATTTTATATCGGACAACTCTCTTCTTATAAATAATTAAGATCGTGTACCTTTCTTCTTAAAGCTGTCTTCCATGCTTTTAATCATTTGATAAGCAGATCTGTCCTTTGAATATTCGAGGTGACTGTCGGCGGTTGCCGCTATTATGATAGCCTGGGCCTTAGCTTCCAATTCAATTGCTTGTTATCCGTAGATTTACTGAAATCCTCCTTTTCGATCGCCTCTATTGCTCCATTATCCCTCAGGATACTTTTTAATCGAAACTCCCATGCGTTGTAATTGTCCCCGGCGAAATGGACAATTTGATATTTTTATTTTGACATTTTCTGTCCTTATACACTTATTAATTCACTATAAAACTGATAGCCGTACTGGGGATAATTAAAAATGTAATAGTTTGAACATAAAACGTGCCTTTTATTAACCTCAAAACAACAACATGGAGAGCCTATGACATCATATTGAACCTTCCTTCATAACCGATACAGTGTTGCCATTAAAATACAATATTATATTAATCATTATTAATTAACAATATCTTCCTTATAAAAAACTCAAACTTAAAAAAATCTGCGGTTGCTAATACGCCTGCCGAGCGTGGGAACTATGGAAAAATTTAAAGGCATAGTTACATTTAAATTTTTGTAACATGCCATTGAAATGCTGCTTCTTATTAATACTGTGTCCATATAACCAGTACTTGGAATAAAAGAACATTAACCTTATTTTAATTGTACCATCTTTTATTTTCACCGGCAGTTCATAGAACTTAACTGCTGGCCACGAGCCCCGTCCGTATAAATAAGATTTGCTATAATTTGCTTGGCAGGCAGATTGGGAATTGCTGTAAGTGACGCCCAACATTACTCTTTGACGCTGGTCCCCATCACACGTTTTAGTATTTACGTGTAGTATAATCAGGATAGTATTACCGCCATCCGGCTTTAATCTCGGTATCCGTCGAAAGCCATGAGATTCTCTTACGATATCCAGTGGTTGAAATTGGGCGATGGATTCTTTCATCAACATTGTATCTTTGTCTTTCGTAATGTGTACAGCAAAGGAGTGGAATTATTTGCCGGATGCCGACGTCTGTCTTTTTTTCGGATACAGGCTAGATTAGGAGTACCCTTAACCGAGGAACGTGTATTCGTAGATATATGGATGTAAAGGTGGCGAGAGAGGTGTATCAGTATCGCGCCAAATGGAAATCCGTAGTCTCTGCCTACCCCTCTGGGTGACAGGCGTGAGTTTTTGTGTTGTGTTGTGTACAATATGGACGTCTTTGAGGCAAGTGTGAATAGGCACTTGTTACGATCCCAAAATACGTTTTGTAGTCAAGCACTGGCTAATAACAAGAAAAAAAGACGCATCTGAAAAAAAATCAAATAGATATTGATTGCCTGTTACCGCAAAACGTATCGATTTATAGTCCAGTAAACGTAGATGATTCTGAATAGTACACATTAGATACATTTCCGCTTTAGATGTTTTATTGAAAGGCACTTTGAAGACTATTTATAAAATGGTAGTCTTTTTTATCTTACGCACATACCTAAAGGAATCCATCTTGTTGAGTTATTACTATATTCCCTCGGCAGCCACAATGGTGTAGGGGTGTATTGGAATAGCGTTGTGCCATTCGCCCTACCCCTCAATAACAGGGGCCAACAGCGGAAACATAGACCTCTAAAGCCTAGAAGACTAGCATTTCCACACGCCCGTTTTCAGTGCTACATGCACCACTTGCTCGGCAATCGCGTTTACGATCACTATACCAATGTGGGAGTCATATAAAAAAATACCCAAATTAGTTATATATCAAAATGATAAAGCATAAAACATAAACAAACGAAGAAGCAAAACAACAAAACAAAAACAGAAACAATTACATAATGTGTTAATAACAAAAGCATTTATCCTATGTTAGTTTACAATCTAAATTAGCCTATTTACAGGCGGAGAAACAAAACACCTGTCACTAGTCTACAGCCGCGTCTCCCTATTGACTTTCCCTACAATATCCCAACACCTTCACAGAGGGCTATCCCGCTTATCAGCTTATGTACTGAGGAGCCCTGCTCATCATAGCCGCGGAACGTCAGCGCAAAAATTATCGATAAGAGCATCCGCAAAGATTGCTAGCACAATGTAGTATCGAAACTTTGTTAGCACCACCCTTATCATATTGTTACACTGAACACACAGTTAAACATTAAGTTACGATATAATACGGTGTACAATTTGATGTGAAAACATTTGGAAACAGTATTGTAGTGATCACCATGTGGCTTCCCTTAGTTGGTTTGGGTATTTTAAATCTAGAATACGATAATACTTCTAGTGATCTGTACGAGTAAACCCGTACATTTTATATGTTAGCGTAATTGGAGCGCGAGCTCGTGGTTTCACGTCATTTTAATGCATTGTACATATTATGTTTTCTTTTATAATAAATTCAGTACCATTCGCAAGGCGTTACAGTTAGCAGTGTTTTATTTTGCATCCTACAATCTCAGTATTTGGGTGGTACTCCTTAACAGCATTTAATCCTGCATTGCACTGCATTACATATTTGCATATTTACATTACATTTACATTTTGGTCCTTCGACTATTACCTTAGTGTTTAGTGTTTTGGTACAGTGGCGAATCGGTTCCTCTGGCCTCCCACAAGCGGGTCTCGCCAGTCGAATTGAGAAGGCGCATACATACAGTGCTGAGGACACAAATGCACTAAGTGGACCCGACGTTTGGAAGTTACAGTTCCATCACTGTTTACTTGCAGCTTACATATTCAATTAATAATTTATCATTATGCAAGCCTTACTGCAGAGACAGTTTGAAATCGTAAACGAGATCAAAAAGCTTAACACCAATTTCAAAAAAGATCCGAAGTCAAGGAAAACTAAGGAATACATAGAGAAGAGAATCAAAGATTTGGATGATCTTTGGCTCGAATTCAAAAGCAACAACGAACAATTGTCGACATTAGCAGACAAGACTCATGAATATTTTACAAAGGATATTTTTCTTGTGTATGAACATTTGTACAGCAAAACGCGGGAAATGATGACTGTGTATGAGTATGAATTAAAGGATGAATCGACGAAGGATAATACTACCTAGGTTGACCTTGAGAAAGCTAAAGAATTATTAAGTTTGCAGCGAACTAACTTTCGAGCATTTTCGAGAATAACTGAGAACTTAGACATAGAAAACATCGAAGAAAAATGGGAGTTAGAGTATGAGTTAGGAAACCTTCAAAATCGTTAGAGCAACATCGAAGAAACTCACTTGAAGATTGACAATATTCTCGAAGGTTCCGATTTAAAGTACGACAAGGAATATGAGGAGATGGAAGTCAAGTTTAAAAACATGAATAGGTTACTGAACAAAAAATTAACATCTCAAAACTATGCACACCTCACAACACCAAAAATAGAAATACCTACGTTTTCTGGGAATTATATCCAATGGAGTACATTTTTTGACCTGTTTAAAGAAGCCGTTCACAACAATCCTTCTATGACTAAGGCACAAAAATGCAGCACTTAAAGGGCAAGCTGAGAGGTGAAGTTAAGCGCCTAATACAACACTTGCATATATCTTCAGAAAACTATGACTCCGCGTGGAAAATATTAGTGCATCGCTATGATAATCAGCAAGTCCTCTTTACGAAATACATTGAAACTCTTGTAAATCAACCCAACATCCAAAAACAATCATCAACAGAACTCAAACGACTTCACGATGTATCAATGGAATACATACATGGTGTTTTCAATATGGGGATTGATACTAGCTCTTGGGATCCGATTCTGGTACACCTTATAGCAAAGAAATTAGATACAACAACTTACAGTGATTATATGGAGTCAAAAAAAGCCCCACGGGAACTACCTGATTTGGATGAGTTTATGGCGTATTTGGAAGCCAAATTCACAGCCCTAGAGCCAATGAATAGGAAAGAGCAGACAGTCGAAACATTGAATTTTAATAAAAATAACCATGTATCAAAATCTAAACAACGTAATTACCAAAAACCTGCAATTTATGAGAATAGAGATGCATCATTCAAGAAATCGTTTTTCGAAAACTCTAAATTTATACCTACTTGTCCTTTATGCAAACAAAATCACGCATTGTTTCAATGCAAAAGATTCGAAGTCATGCCACCGGAAATGAAACTACATACAATTTCGAAACTACACATATGCGAAAACTGTTTATACGTGCATAAATATGAATGCAATTCTGAAAAACGGTGCAAGGAGTGCAACAAGAAACATAACACCTTTTTGCACGACGTTTGTATTACAAAGGCGGCTAATAATGCAAGTTCGGCAAACATGACGACTACGGCCTCGAAGTCGCAGGGCACGAAACCACATGTACAATCGAACCACGTGGATGGAAATGATGAAGAAATATTGCTTGCCACAATCAAGATGCAAGTAAGGGCAGCAGACGGCTCTTACATCACACTGCGCGCACTTCTGGACCAGGGATCACAACGTCCCTTATATCCGAAAATGCAGCTCAAAGGCTGGGGCTGAAACGTCAAAACTTCAATGCATCTGTCACCGGTATCGGTACTTCGCCAAACAAAAGCCGAGGAGAAGTATTATTGCACTGTAAATCATTATCGACCGATTATGCATTCTCTACAGAAGCATTAATAATGTCCAAAGTTATTAACTGCCTACCTGTAACGTCATTCGAGAACAAAAATTGGCCACACATAAACACTTGCAATTAGCGGATCCTGAATACAATATATCGAAGCCTATTGATATTCTTTTAGACGCTAAAGTTTATGCTGAAATCATCATGGATGGGTTGTTAAAAGTTTCACCATGCCAACCAATAGCACAGCAAACACAAATGGGTTGGATATTGTCTGGTTCTACGACGAAAACATTCAACTGTTTTTTACTATAAATAATATCGAAGACATTTGCAATTATTGGAAAATGGAAGACATATCGGAACATGAATATCCCCTATACTTAGCGATGCCCAACATGGATTTCTTATAAAAAGATCTACTGTTACTAATCTGATCCTTACAAACAGTTACATTTCAAAAGGTATGGACATTGGACTACAAGTCGACTGTATCTATACTGACTACAGTAAATGTTTCGATCGAATAGATCATCAAATACTTTAAAAAAATTGGCAATGTCAGGTATACATGGAGACCTTCTGCGATGGTTCTCCTCTTATATTGATAATAGGTCACAAGCAGTAAGTAGTGCTTAATGGGTTTATGTCCACTTGGCTACCGGTTCCCTCTGGCGTACCTCAAGGCTCTCTGTTAAGCCCCCTACTATTTATTATTTTTGTGAATAATATAGAAAAGTGTTTCTTGTACTCCAAAGTACTCTTATATGCTGATGATATGAAAATACTTAAATTCATCTCTAGCACAGAGGATACTATGTTATTGCAATCAGACTTGGAAAGATTTGAAACATACTGTAATATAAATAAACTAGATTTAAATGTCCCTAAATGTTTTTTTGTGTCATTTACAAGGAAGAGCGATACAATCAATGGCGGCTATCACTTGCAGGGTACCTCTTTGGCCAGAGTATATGAGGCTTGTGATCTTGGAATAATTCAAGACTCTAAACTTATCTATGACAAGCATATATCTAGCATTATAACTAGGGCATATAAAGCCATGGGATTTGTCATCCGCTGTTCTTGTGATTTCAACAGCCTAAAAACGATAAAAATTCTATACTGTTCATTTGTACGGCCTATTCTTGAATATGCATCACAGGTCTGGAACCCACAATATGAGGTTTATAAGTCTCGTATTGAGGGTATCCAGAAAAGGTTTTTAAAGGATCTTGATTATAGAGCGCATACGGATTCTCAGGACTATGAAGAGAGGTGCAAACGATATCACTTTCTTCCTTTATCTGTTCGGCGTAATATTAATGACGTATGTTTATATCTAAAAATTTTAATGGTTCAATTTACTCCCCGGAATTATTATTCGATGTTACTTTAAATTTTCCATTAGCAAATAAGAGAAAACGCAAACTTCTTTACATAAACAGAGCTCATTCGAACTATAGACGTAATTCTTTCATGATTAGAACTGATAAATTTATAAACTCGCTTAACTTTGATATTGATCCATTTAATACTACCCCGAGTGTGGCCAAGAGTGCCTTAACCAGTGAATATTTTGCTTAAATTTTTATATTAATTCTTAAAATATTCATAATACACATAGCTTTTTAACCTTAAGGTACCTACCGTTAACTAGTATATTTATCTTTGAATTGTCTTTTGTTTATACTTTTTTATTTTTAATTCTAAAAGTGGAAACTTGTGTAACGACCCCCCCCCCCTTTCTCATCTCTTCACTCTTTCTATATATATTTATACCTTTATTTCCTTAGAATCTATTTCTATAAGTTATACAAGTATATCTAACTTACGTGACCAGTATATTAATCATACATTGATCTTTCTAAAGGTTCAAATATAGGCCGTATAATAAATTTATGGCGTGATCGTCTTAGTTAGGACCCTTATTTACGTTGTGTTTGTATAGTAACTTAGTTCTTTTAGGTGTATCTTGGAAGAATGAATATTTGCGAGAGCAATCGAAAGCTGTTGGTAGTGTCTTATAAGCTAAAGAACCCCGTTCACGAAGACAGAGCTCAAATAAAAATTAAGAACAATAAATTGTCCTTATTCCACTTGTATCAGGTTCACAACAGTCAATTCCTTATTAATTAATCCCTTCCCGCTTGGAAAAGGCTCACAATATTTATATCAAATACCAGATACAAGGGCTTCGCTCTTCCACATTTAAAAAAAATGTGGAGGAGGTACACGGCTCCGCACACGCCGCGCACGGTGAGCGCCAACCATTTTAATGCGCTCCCCCCGAAGGGTACGCAAATTTGGGAACTGGACCGTAGTCCACAGCAAAATAACTGGCGAACCAGTAAAAGAGGACTTGGCCCCTTGATAGTGCGTAAGCACAAACATCGACCGAAGTCGCGCATGTCAATGCGTGTAAACGCCATACAGAATACGATCAAATCCAGCCACAGTGAATGTACGTCACACGGGTTAGGCAACAATAGGCACACTGGCCATAAAAAGCCGTCCATGAGCGCCACCACCTGCCAGACCGCCGTTCCTGCAGACGTGATGTAAGTGTAAGGCATCACCACCAATTGCGTGGTCAGCACGGCCAATTGGCCGCAGAGCGTGTCATGAGTCTACCGCTCACCTCAAGGGAATGGGGTCCCACGTTGCGCGGCTTTCGGCCGCAGCCTTGAGAGCCTCCTCAGATTCTCCCTCCAGCTACCACCCGCATGAGGTCGACACATATGCTCCACCAACCAATACAATGGCAGATATAGCCAATAGGCAGTTATAAGATATTAGTAATAATTCGCCATCAGAAAGGGTTTGTGTCACTGACGTTGAGTATATGCATTTTTCGATCATGTTTGTCTCACCCACCAACAAGTTGCCTTCAATCTTTCAAAGGTGGGAACTTTATAGAGATATATTAATATGTTGTTATATAAAACATCATGGAGGACAGACAGTCTGCAGCCCCGCTATGAAGGGACCCGACTTGGGCAAAGCTACTTAGGTTATGAGTCAAACCACGACGCAAGGAGCGCCATTGAGAATAGCGACCCGCCAAACAACCATCGCAGAGATGCAATGCTGTAGAACGCAACAAGCATCAATACGACTATCGTCGGGCTTACACCATCCCAAGGCCCCCCATACAGTCCCAGTAGACATCACCACCCGCATACCTCCATCGACCAGAACCAAAAGATGCGTCGAATCAGGTACAGCACACCCGCAGATCCATCACAAGATGCAATACTGCAAGTAGCAATAAGCATCAATGCAACTATCATACGGATGGCGCCCCCTCACAACACACCCACATGATCCCTATCGACTTTGGTAACAAAATTGATAATGTTGTTAACTAAAAATACCACCAACGTATCATAGTAGCACGGTACTAAGACGTCAGTAGCCAAAACTCCACGTATCATAGCGCTATTGCACTAAGACATGAAGTTGAGTATGCTTGTTGCACTTAAAAGTACTACCAAACACACTCACCCCAACCCGAAAGATAGCCGACGTATCATAACGCTATGCGCTAAGACGCCGTCCACAAACGGTAGGGTTGTGCGATGTCCACGGGCAAGTCGTATTGCTACAACAAACCCGCTTACCACCGGCACTAAGATGATACGTCAAGGACACATCGGTTAGCGAGTCCAAGTTTACCTCGGTCTCGGATGCTGTGAAACAATCTACACGCCACTATAATAATCCTTTTCAAGTCCCAATTCTTTCAATATAATGCTTTTACATATTTGAGACCTTCAACATATTTGCTTTATTTCATAGACCATACTATTGTATGTCTTATTCATATGGGACTTCAAGTCATAACTCTGCTATCATAATGCTTATGCATCATAAAGACCTTCTATATTAATGCTTTGGTTCGTTAGACCTTACTATCATAAGTCCCTAATATAGGACTAGTCATTGTGCAACATTAGTACTAGCAGTCGGTCAGCCGACCACCCCATATATATGTATAACCTTGGGTATGTGTCTCCGGCAACGCCCCTTATTATGGAGACCATTACAAGAACACTTTCATCAACTTAGAAATTTTCCGACTAATACAAGAACACCTTCTTCAACTTAGAAAATTTTTATCCATTTTGTCTATTATATTACAAATGTTATTTATCTTTATTATTGTAATATAATCGACTTGTATTTATATAATTTAATATATTTTGAATATCTTAAACAAGATTTTAATAAATTTAGAGATTTTTTAGAGACAATTTATGCGTTAACTATACTATAATATTCAATATTCCCAATGAACATATTTGAACTTTATACTTAATTTTAAACATTTTAATTGTTTAAAATATAATTTCTAAGACATTTTTAAATGCCTTTACATTGAATTTAATTATTATTTATTAATAATAATTATGAGGCGTCACACTTGTAAATGGCTTAATAGTAAATTATTATATTTTTTATTTAATTATAAGAAATTGCTGTAAGTTTTCCGAATAAAATAAAATAAAAAATAAAATAAAATGAACGCTCATTAACTTTAGAAGAGCAATTTTGTGAAGATTATTATGTCAAATCGACACAAAGATTATCAAGTGGAGTGTATGAAGTACGTTTACCCATGAAGAAAGGCTTTGGAAGGCAATTAGGTAACTCAAAACTAAGGGCAGTCGCACAGTTCAAGCAATTAGAGCGAAAGCTAGAAAAAGATCCGCAGCTATGTGAAAAGTACAACCATTTCATGAATGAGTATATTGCAATGAACCATATGAAACCGGCAGTGAAGACTAAATCTCTAGAATATTATTTACCACATCACGGCGTCCTTAAATTTGACTCTAACACTACCAAATTACGAGCTGTTTTTAATGCATCGGAAAAAACATCGACTGGCTATAGCTTGAATGACTTAATGGAGTGCGGCCCTAAAATGCAACGTGATATACTGGAATTATTATTAAGTTGGCGTGCTTACAAATACGCATATACAGCAGATTGTGAAAAGATGTATTGTATGATCAAGGTACAAGAGCATGACCAGCAACTCCAGAAGATTATATGGCGGAACGAACAAGGCACTATGCAAGAATTTCAATTATGCACCGTCACATATGGTATGAAAGCTGCACCTTACTTGGCTCTCAGAACGATGCAGCAGTTAGCAAGTGATGACGCTGACGTTTACCCTATAGCAGCTGAGATCTTGAAGAAAAGATTCTATGTTGACAATTTGATATATGGTAGCAACAAGATCGAGGAAGCAAAGCAAGCACAACGCCAATTAATTGATATATTACGAGGAGGTGGTTTCAACTTGAGAAAATGGTCCAGCAATGAACCCAGACTCCTGGAAGATTTATCTAACGACCAAATTAATGTCTCTACTGTCAACTTCAACAACAGCTCATCATCATCAACTAAGGCATTAGGGTTGCGTTGGCATCCATCCTCTGATATTTTTACATTTGACAATAAGATTGAGAACACGCAAAAGCCCGACACAAAACGCTCCATGCTGTCAAACATATCGAAGCTTTTCGACCCGCTCGGTTGGTTATCTCCGAGTACAATAAAAGCAAATCTGCTATTTCAACGACTTTGGAGTGAGCATACGGAATGGGACCAATTATTGTCACCAGATATTCAACACGAGTGGAGTAAACTAAAGGAAGAATTAATGAACATAAGTAAAATTAAAATTCCGAGATGGGTCGGCAATATTCAATCTTTAGTACAGCTACACGGCTTCTCAGATGCCTCAGAAAAGGCTTATGCGGCCGTAATTTACATCAAAACCTATAATGAGCATAAGAAACCCAGGATACATCTCATAGCAGCGAAAACAAAGCTAGCCCCCACAGAAGAAACGTATTACATTGCCACGGCTGGAATTATGTGGAACTATTTTGTTATCTAAATTGATGCAAAAGGTTATTGTTTCGATGTCATTAGCTCAGGACAAATTACAAATTCATGGCTGGACGGACTCAATGGTTGTCTTGGGCTCGATTCATGGCAATACTGCAAGATGGAAAACATACGTGGCGAACAGAGTGAATTAAATAATTAAGGTCATACCATCATCCTACTGGAGGCATACTAAATCAGAGCATAATGCAGCTGACTGTGCCACGCGAGGACTTTCATCATCTCAACTATTATCGTATTCTCTATGGTGGAATGGACCCTCGTGGCTCAAGGAGAACAAAGAGTATCCACCAGAAAAATATGAAGCTCCGGAATTCAAACTGAAGACCAAACCTCGGATATGTGCTGCAGAGACAGCTCAGTTACAAAGGCGACCCGCGTGCTATGTCGAGTGTTACGTTTTATAACTAACGCTCGCGAGCGCGTGAGAAACAATAACAATTTCTATCCAAGTTAT
Source organism: Parnassius glacialis (assembly GCA_033319125.1). Taxonomy (NCBI): domain Eukaryota; kingdom Metazoa; phylum Arthropoda; class Insecta; order Lepidoptera; family Papilionidae; genus Parnassius; species Parnassius glacialis. The sequence continues at coordinate 42,483,261 of JAVANC010000005.1, forward strand.
ATCACTGTGAATGAAATTAAATATGCTACTAAATTAATAATTAAATCAATTCAGTTAGATAACTTTGCGCAAGAGATAGAACAATTAAAGAGAAACGGCAACATTTCACGGAAAAGCGCAATTATAAGTTTAAACCCATTTCTTGACAAAGATGGCATTTTGAGAATGAAGGGAAGATTGCAACATTCTACATTACCTACAACCAGCAAGCAACCGATTGTACTTCCCTATCACTCACGGTTGACGGACCTGCTTATACTGGAAGCTCATTACACTACTTAACATGGTGGAGTTAAACTGACTTTGGCATACATAAGAAACAAATATTGGATTATTAGTGGACAGCGAGCAGTAAAGAAGATTATAGGCCGGTGTACCACATGTGTTCGACTCAATACACAAAAGCGAACACAGATCATGGGTGATTTGCCTACCCCTCGAGTGGTACCATCTCGCCCCTTTACACATACGGGGGTGGACTTTACGGGATATGTTGAGGTGAAAGCAAATAAGGGTAAAGGCATTAAGACCACAAAAGGTTATATAGCTGTCTTCATATGCCTAACTATAAAAGCTGTTCACCTGGATCTCGTGTCGGACCTCACTGCGTCAGTGTTTTTAGCAGCATTTAAACGTATGTGCGCTCGGCGCGGCACGCTATTACACGTTTACAGTGACAACGGTACAAACTTCGTGGGTGCGTCACGTGTACTTCAAAGGGAATATAAGCAAGCACTCCAAACAATCAACACTGACTTCCTCGAGAACATTAGCCAGCTGGGAGTTACTTGGCATTTTAACGTGGCTGCGTGGAGCAGTGCGGGCGGCATATGGGAAGCCGCTGTTAAAAGTCTAAAGCACCATCTGAAGCGCGTAGTCGGCCATCAGAAGCTTACCTTCGAAGAATATTCAACGCTGCTTACGCAAATAGAGGCTTGTCTCAATTCAAGGCCTCTATGTTCTTTAACTGAAAACCCAGAAGACATAGATTACCTTTCACCCAGCCACTTTTTTATCGGCGGTCCTATTCTGTCTGAACCACTATCGGATATAAATATTAAAAACGTAAAAACAAGGTGGCAACTAACTGAGAAGATATACAAAGAATTTTGGAAGCGGTGGTCTGCAGAATATTTGCATACGTTACAAACACGAAGCAAGTGGCATATACCTCAGAAGAATATAGAACTGGACAGCATAGTAGTGATGAAGGAAGATAATCTACCCCCTTCTAACTGGGCCTTAGCAAAGGTCATCGATGTGCACCCCGGCAAGGACGGGTATGTTCGCGCTGTTACATTGAAAACTAAACACGGAGTCCTGAAACGGCCTATCACGAAGCTGTGCCCTTTGCCAGTACTCCCAGACCAAGATGACAAACGGTTCCGAGCGGACAGTGAACCCGGCGCTACTGGGCATACGTCAAAACGCAGTAGAAGTAGGCCAAATTATTTAATTTGTTTCGTGCACATGATCAGATTGTATGAGATCTTTGAATAAACGAAACTTGTTTTTATATGCTTTTATATTGTAGAAATATCTGTTCGGCCTGGTCATACATTTATTAGAATTGAAAATGATAAAGGAAAATTAAACACACGGGGCTATAACCAGTAATTAAAGTAAAGACCGATACTTAAGTAAACCAATTCCAAAATTTAGAAGAATTTATATACATATATTTATATACAAAGGGTATTCGATAGACTAAAATGTTTCGAATTGCTTCCTTTTCGGCTTTGTGATTTGCAACCCTAGCAAAAATTAACAGTAGCGCTCGTAAAATTATCCACATTAATTTGTTTTTTTTTTTAAATCTCTATAGCATAATATGTAAACCTTAATCAAGTTCTAATAATTTTTTTATTACTGTACCTAGTTATGCAATTTATTACACCGTTTATAAGAAAAGGAAAAACACTACCAAGGGCTCTTTATTTTTATTATAAAGCCATTTATTTCCTTAACAAATTATTAAAACACATTTCATTAATTATTAATTTCATTAAATAATTTAAAATAAGAAACAAAACTATAACATAATCAGATCATGAAAGAAAATGCAAAGGCTCCTTATTCAATAGAAATTACAAAAAGATTCAAGAATCTAGTGATAATGTACATGGATGCGCCAATAACTTGCGTTCTTCGATAAAGATTTGTGGACTGTATTTGGTACATACAACAGACTACTTACTAGTTACTTTTGGTAGATATTCTTAGATCAGTTCTGGGACATCACACACTTCTTAACTCTAAATTCCGGTAATAATTGATATTAAAGCGGGGGGCGAAGGACGAAATGTCCTCGTGCGGTGTGTGTGGTCGCGGGTATTGTTCGATTGTAACTATATTGCCGTTGCGTGGCGCTTGCGTCGCCTTCAACGGCTATGCATGCATATCCAAAAGATAAAGGAAGGGAGGGGTTGATGTTATGTACCAAGCATTCTAGTAGATTTACTGGAAATGAGGCATTCCATCTTAGTCCTCACGGGTGACAACGCATCTGCATTTTGATTCGCAAACGAGGATAGATGAAGATGTCTATGGGCCGCAGCAACCACTTACCATCAGGTGGACTGTGTGCTCGTTTGTCACCCTTATCCTATAAAAAAAATTAAATAAATAATGCGGTTTTCGAGAGGCCACGCGGATCAATCCGATGTCAATGATAGGCCTTAAACTAATGAAAGCGGGTAATCAAGGTTTGTTACCTTTAATATTTAAATATTTCGCTGTAAAGAGTTGCTTTTGCAGGGCGTGGGTAATTATAACCTCAGATAAACTGAGATCATCAGCAGTCACTACATTAATGCTGCGGCCGGGTAGTAATTAATTTAACAAAGTAATTTAAAAGTAATTTAACAATCTAAATTAAATTGCCAATGTTGATTTGTTAACAACTTGGCGTACGCGACTGTGGGAGCAACGAAACCCATTATGTCCCATAGGCGGGCGACAGTAGATAAGATGGAGCGCTTAATGCACGTCAAATCAGCGGGAGCAGTTATCTTAAAATAAAAGGCGTCACTATCAGTAGACCAATACAAACCCAATTTTTTATGTTGCGTTAATTTATCGAACTCTACTTCTCCTGTAATCTTTTGAGAAACAGGGAGGTCATCTAAAGCAGGTCCTAAACGTTAAGTTGGAGAGGTGTTGCCTAATGAAGTCAACGCTCGCGCTCTATTCCAGAGTCCCGAAACCTTTCAGATCGAATTACAAAACCGTTTTCAGTGCATAGAAGACTGCAATGAAGTGGACGATATGAATGACAAGCTCGTGGAAACTGTCCATGTGGTCGGAGCTAAATTTTGCAAGACCCGCCGCAAAAAAACACAAAATCTCTCCGATCACACTCTTAATCTCACGGCTGTTGAAAGGGAGATAAAGCTACAGCCTTCAACAGATTTGACAGTATACAGGCAACTGAACAGACTGATGTCCAACTGCATGCGGCGGGACTGCACGGTGGTAACTACAATACAGCTTGTATTGAAGAATAGATCGAGCGGAACCAAAGCTCCAAAGTCTTTGCCAGTGATTTGTCTGCCAGAAAGAGCCAACTGTCAAGGCTGAAGTCCGAACGTGGCAGCAGCGTTTCCGGGACACCTGATATTTTGAGTGAGATTGAGAGGTTCTTTGGGTAGATGTGCACGTCATCGTTGGAGCCACACGTGATAGTGAGGAACGATCAAAGAGCGAGTCTTATCCGACACTATTCTGAAGATATCCCAAACGTCAGTCTGAGCAAGATTAGAATGGCTCTCCAGCATCTTAAAAACGGGAGGGCCCCATGAAATTACAGCGAAGATGAAATTACAGCGGAGCTTTTGAAAGCGGGTGGAAAACCAGTAAACTTGAAGTCTTTCAGAAGCTCTTTAATTCCGTCCTCCATGGTGGCTCTACTCCGGAGGCATGGAGTAGAAGTGCGGTGGTCTTGTTTTTCAAGAAAGGTGACAAGGCTCTCTTGAAGGACTATAGACCGATTTCCCTTCTGAGCCGTGTCTACGTGCTGTTTTAGAGAGTCATTATGAATCGTTTTCCACGCAGACTTTACGACTTCCAGCCTCCCAAACAAGCCAGTTTCCGAAAAGGCTTTAGCACCATAAACCACATACATACCCTTCGGCAATATTTACAAAAGACAGAATAGTATAATCTGCCACTTCGCCTTGCGTGTGTGGACTATGAGTAGGCATTTGATTCCGTCGAAATTTGAGCGGTGCTGCAGTCCCTTCAGCGGTGCCAAGTTGACTGTCTGTATGTTGAAGTGCTGAAGTGTTTGTACAGTAGGGCTACGATGGCAATCCGAGTACAGAATCAGAGTACGAAACCTATCCAACTACAGAGAGTTGTAAGACAGGGTGACGTTATGTCCCCGAATCTCTTCACCACTGCTTTGGAAGATGTTTTCAAGTTACTGGACTGGAAATGATGCGGTATTAACATCAATGGCGAATGCATCACTCACCTTCGATTTGCCGACGATATAGTCCTTGTGGTAGAACCGCTGGAGGACGTAAGCACTATGCTCAATGACCTCAATAGTGTCTCCCAACGGATAGTTCTTAAGATAACCATGGGCAAAAAAAAATCGATAAAACGTCCATGTCACATCTATGCTGGTAGTTGTTGGGAGCACTCAGCTCGAAGTTGTTGACATTTTTGTTACCTGGGACAAATAGTCCGACTAGGTAAGTCCAACATCGACCAAGAGGTCAATCGACGGATTCCACTCGGCTGGGCAGCGTATGGGAAACTACGACATATCTTCTTGTTAGACATACCTCAAAACCTGAAAACGAAATTGTACGACAAGTGCGTGTTGCCAGTGATGACTTACGGATCTAAAACGTGGTTCTTCACTGCTGGCCGTATGAGGAAGCTGTGGAGAGGGCTATGCTTGAGGTTTCTCTGCGTGAAAAACTTAGAAATGAGTATATACGCAGGAGAATCAGAGTAACCGACATAACTCAGCGGATTAGTAAGCTGAAGTGGCAGTGAGGCGGTCATAAAGTTCAAAGAACCGACAACCGATGGGGAAGAAAGCATTTGCTATATAGCAAATTTCGTAAAACTGCCATACATCATTAGTCAAAATCAATGGATTCATTTGAGTTCCAGACTGGAACTAATGAAAACCAACAAAATCTTACATAGATATATGTAACTTGTTTTAGCTTCTCTTCAGCCCTATATAAAGTAAATAACTTAATATTATTATATTAAAAAATATTTATAATTTTACCGAAATCAGATATCATTCATCATAATTACAGCTTTTCATAAGTCCACTGCTGAACATAGGCCTCCCCCAAGGAATGCTGCAAAGCACGGTCCTGAGCCACCTGCATCCATCGACTTCCTGCATGTCTTACCAGGTCGTCACTCCATCTAGTGGGGAGTCACTCTACACTTCGCCTACCGGTACGAGGCTGCCACTCGAGAATCTTTATTCCCCATCGGTTGCCTGTTGATTTTGCAAAACTAGTAACAAGCTTAGCTGTGATGAGTCACAGGTCATAAAAATTATTAAATATTGTCCTTCATAAATATTGCAATTATCCCAAGTGTAGTTCAGAGGTATAGTTAAGATATAAGGTATAATTTCACTTCAACAGTGATTGCGTGGGGAAAAAAACACAAATAAGAGAAGCTTAAGCCTTTCCTGTGAATATCTTATAGAAAGCATAACACAAGATATGGATAAATTTAACATTAACTCACACAGGAAAATATCAAACCGACACAGGAAAATATCTCTGAGTTAAATCAGAATGCACTTATACATGCAACCACTATACAACTGGACGGTTATTAATTGTAACGACGTTAGTTAATCACTCAAAACTCAAAATTCAGCCTCGTTGACACGTAAAACAAACAAAAAAAGACAACGCAAATGAGAGGCACTTAAATCGACGTTATAATTCCACACGCGTCCGTTACGACCGGTATTTCCTCACAATGATTCTCTCGACGCGTCCCGTTCGACACGATTTCGAATAGAATGCGAGTGCGCGGAGCGACAGCGGTGACCTTGCTACGGTGCTATGCACGCTCCGAGCGTGCGTAAAGGCGCGTCTCCACGGCCCATAGACATCTACATTTATCCTCGTTTGCGAATCAAAATGCAGATGCGTTGTCACCCGTGAGGACTAAGATGGAATGCCTCATTTCCAGTAAAAAGGGCCTCCGGCTACCTGCACTCACCAAGCGAAACGCAGAGGTAAACCTCTACTTCACGCTGGTATTCTGGGAGGTCTTGGTACCACCCCGGTTCGAGCCGGCCCATCCGTGTGACAGCAATTCTGCCGAGTGTCTCTACTGTTAAAAACTGTTGTCGGTTTTGGAACTATATGACTGGCCCATTGCCACTTCAGTTTACTAATTCGTTGGGTAATAACAGTTACTCTGGGTTTACTCTGGATATACTGCGGATATCTTCATTACGAAACCTATCATGCAGAGAAACTCCTAGCATACCACTTAAGTTCTATTTCTTATATATAATGATGTAAGTTTTAAATTACTTTTAATATTTAATTAAGCTAGACTATAATTTGCCATTATGTGTTTTCCCATCTGATTACAATGAAAGTAAACAATGGTGAATAGGTTTTTTAAACCAAGTCAGCTTGCGCTATGCTAACTTCGGCTACATCACCATTTACCTTCTGGCTTATAATAGTTAAAACGTGCAAGAATCTATACAATTATAAACTTAAAATAAAATTGAGCATATTAACTAAAACGTACCCTTTAAATGTGACCCGTAACATAGCTACGTGCGTGTTTTAACTAAATGCAAATATTAAACTGCAAGTTTTGATAACAGTTGTTTAACACAGTATAACGGCTCAAAACTAAATCAAAAATTGTTGCCATCGTTGCTGCGGAGAATTCACTTACAAAATATAATTTTTTTTTAATTTATGTCAACATTTCATTATTAAAATAATTTGTTTTGGCAATCATTACTTGTTCGTACATTTCAAGTTGTGGATCCTTGATTCGAATCTTAGTTGAAAACATACATAAATAAACTATGCGCTGATACACCAAAATGTTTCCAAGACTTTTTTTAATCCGTTTCTTGTTTGATGAGCAATATCGCTACAGCACTCTGCTGATATATAGGACATAACTCACTAGGAGTCCAAATTTACGTGTTAGAGCCATGCTGCAGCTATATTAGTAGTATAGTAGTAGCACGCTCTACCGGGGAAGGACCACACCAGTTGGTTAATGACTGCAGTAACTACGAATGAGTCGTCTCGACCGAGGAAATACTACACTCTCATATTGAATAATATCATCATTACAACCTATCGAAATTCAACTGCTGACCGCCATAGATTGCCTTATCGAGGATAGTTGCCAAATTTGCCACGCTTGGAGAGTGGGTGTACAACCGCAGTTTTTTTTATTAATTTATGTTGCAATCAATAAGACGTTGTTGAAAAAAATCTGATTTATACAATTTCATTATTTCAGTGAGCTATTTAAATTCAATCAGTTTATCTTTCAATACTTGAAAAAAGTACTTGAAGTCCTTCAGAAGCTCTTTAATTTCGTCCTCCATGTTGGCATTACACCGGAGGCGTGGAGCAGAAGTGCGGTAGTCTTGTTCTTCAAGAAAGGCGACAACGCTCTCTTGAAGAACTACAAACCGATTTCCCTTCTGAGCCGCGTATACTTACTGTTTTCGAGAGTCATTACGAATCGTCTTGCAAGCAGACTTGACGACTTCCAGCCTTCCAAACAAGCCGGTTTCCAAAAAGGCTTTAGCACTATAGACTACATACATACCCTTCGGAAAATTGTACAGAAGTCCGAGGAGTACAATTTGCCACTATGTCTGGCGTGAGTGGACTATGAGAAAGCCTTTGATTCCGTCGAAATTTGGGCGGTGCTGCAGTCCCTTCAGCGGTGCCAAGTTGACTGTCGGTATATCATAGTGTTGAAGTGCTTGTACAGTAGGGCTACGATGGCTATCCGAGTACAGAACCAGAGTACGAAACCTATCCAATTGCAGAGAGGTGTAAGACAGGGTGACGTCATATCCCCGAAACTCTTCACCGCTGCATTGGAAGACGTTTTCAAGCTTCTGGACTGGAAAGGATACGGTATCAACATCAATGGCGAGTACATCACTCACCTTAGATTTGCCGACGATACAGTCCTTTTGGCAGAATCGCTGGAGGACCTAAGCACTATGCTCAATGAAGTCAATAGTGTTTCCCAACGGATAGGTCTTAAGATGTACAGGGACAAAACAAAGATCATGTTTAATGTCCATGTCACACATATGTCGGTAGTTGTTGTGAACACTAAGCTCGAAGTTGTTGACGAGTATGTTTACCTGGGACAAATAGTCCGACTAGGTAAGTCCAACTTCGACCGAGAGGTCAATCGACGGATTCAACTCGGTTGGGCAGCATTCGGGAAATTACGGCACATCTTCTCGTCAGGTATACCTCAAAACTTGAAAACGAGACTGTACACCCAGTGCGTGTTGCCAGTGATGACATACGGAACTGAGACGTGGTCCTTCACTGCTGGCCGGATGAGGAAGCTCAAGGTCGCTCAGTGAGCTATGGAGAAGTCTATACTCGAAGTTTCTCTGCGTGATAAACTCAGAAGTGAGGATATCCGCAGTAGAACCAGTAAGCTGAAGTGGCAATGGGCCGGCCATATAGCTCGAAGAACTGACAACCGATGGGGAAGAAAGGTTCTAGAGTGGCAGCCTCGTACCGGCAGGCGAAGTGTAGGGCATCCCCCCACTAGATGGAGTGACGACCTGGTAAGATATGCAGGAAGTCGATGGATGCAGGTGGCTCAGGATCGTGCATTGTGGCTTTGGGGGAGGCCTATGTTCAGCAGTGGACTTGTAAAGGGCTGTAATGATGATGAATGATCTTTCAATATTCAAAAGTTTCTTTGGATATATTTGATATACACTTGCTTAATGCTAAGACAGGATATTAAGTAGACTCGAAAGAACAACCGTAAATTACTGTTTTCTTGATCCGCTTAATGTGGACACTTGCTTTTGTACCACAAATTGCCTATTTACAATGTACTTCTTCGCGATTACATACAAGTTTTAATAGAAATAAACTAGGAATGTAAACAAGTAATTACTCAGGAATTTTAGAGGAGGTTTACATATAATGAATTGTACCTTTACCACACTATTATGACAATCATCGGTGAGGCCTCTGCTCAGCAAAGAACGTGTAATGGACTATAATGATGATGTAAAATACCCTGAAGCTATTATTTTTAGACATTGCAAATACTTGTTTCGTACGGGAAACGAACTCTCTGCCTAACACCACAGCTAACCGCTTAACCACTACTCTACTATATGACATATATATTATATTCGGATTTTTTGTTTTTTTTCAAACCAAAAATAAAAAACAACCCTGACAGTGAATTTCATATTAAGTTTGTATATGGTAAATAATTTTGTACGTGTGTTTCTTGTGTCTTTTATCTAAAATATCTATAAAAAATAATATCTATGTTATAAATAGTCAGCAGCACCAAAATAAACGAACGACTCGAACATCATCAAATTGAGTGTTAGAATATGATGATGTAAAACACCCTGAAATAATTATTTTTAAACATTCCAAATACTATTTTCGTACGGGAAACGAACTCTCTGCGTAACACGCAGCTAACCGCTTAACACTACTCTACTATATGACATAATATATTGCTTTCGGATTTTTTGGTTTATTTCAAAGCGAAAAAAAAACCCCTGGTAGTGGATTTCACATTAGGTTTGTATATGGTAAATCATTTTGTACATGTGTGTTTCTTGTGTCTTTTATCTAAAATATCTATAATAAATGATATCTATGTTATAAATAGTCAGCAGCCACCAAAATAAATGAACGACTCGAACATCATCAAATTGAGTGTTAGAATTCTTATCATGATCCTACCAAAGTTTATAGGATAATTTTGTCGGAGAAAATACGTATGTAAAATCCTTGGCAAGATACGAGTTTTTTGTCCAAATAATATTAAAGGTTGAAAAACATGGATGAAGATTTAAATTCTAACATTAAATGTATTGTAGTGGTAGAGACTTTTTTTTTGTATTTTTTGGCAACCGAACGGAAAGGAAGTATGTTGGAGAAATCTCGTACGCTTTTATCTACTTTGTGACACTAATATGTTGTTAATAATTCGAATTTATAATGGCATATATGCTCTACATTTAGCATTTTCCTTATCAACAGACAGCAAAATTTCGAAAAAATTTAAAGGCTGACACGTAAGAATGTCTACAACTGACAAAAATGAACTTAATTTCCATAGAGAACTGTTGTAACTAGCGATGTGAATTTTTTTTACTTCTGTAAGTAGGGATTTCTAAGGAGCTAATGTCAGTAACTAAATATAATTTATTTTAGTGTTCATGACTATGTATACAGACGACGCAAAAGAGGCAAGAAAATCACAAGAAGATAATTAATCTCAATTCTTCATTTTAGTAATAGTTATAGACATCACAACAGATGACAAATATTTAAAAGAGTTTTTTTCAAAATAAATTGCAATGGAACCGTTAAATGAAAAAAATGCGACTAAGCAAATTTCTTGTTGCGTCGTTTTATATAGCGTATGGAGATGCTAGAGCTCCTGTCTGTCTGTTTTATGTAAAATACATTTTTGATATTATTTGTCAATATCTATAGCGACTGGTAGTCCATAGTAAACAAGTCGAATTTTCATTTTACTGACATTTATAAGTAAGTTGTTTATCTTTAAGTAGGTACTTAACGGCAATGGGGACTAACGAAAAGGTGCGAGACATGGTAGTGACAAAGGCTGCTAAGCGTAATGATTAAGGCAAATTCTCCCTAAAAGGATAAGCTCATATCAAGCAGTGGAGTTTTGCAAGTTAAAGAAGATGTTTTAACCAGCATGATCGGGGCTAGACTTGGTTTCATACAAAATCAACCGGCTATGAAAAAAAAATAACCTGCGCCACAGAATGCATAACTGTACCTATACTTAAACTTATGTTATGTTTAACGAGAATCATCAATAATTATTATTTGAAACTAACATTAGCTGCATTAATTACAAGTTTCAGTATATATTTTAATTGAGCAAGCAAATCATGAATATAATAAGAAAAAATATTGAAACAGAAATCCATTTTAGTTTGTACTTAAACGAAAATGTGTTTTACAATTATTAAGTAGCGAAGCTTGCGAAGTCACTTATTGATTTCACGATGTCTGTCCGTCTGTCCGTTCGTCTGTCCGTCTGTCTCAAGATTATCTCGAGAACGGTTTCGAATTTTCAAATTCTGTTTTCGGCAATCGATTACTGATCACCCAGGCTTCTGAACCTCCTATTTTGATTTTTTTTTCCGTTAGAAACCGCTACAAAGCTGATTGCTTCGCCACTTTGCTATGCTGTTAGCTTGCTAGGTTTATTTAAGAAAGTAATGATTCGAAAAGCGACTTAATATTAATTTCGATAAATTTTTTGGAGGTTTTCAAACGCAGTTATTATACAAATAATTTTTGTATTGTGTCTCGTTCAGTGCAATGTGTGTCACTACGTTATTTTTTCAAAAATTTATCCTTATAGAAAAGGTGGGTTACCATTATCTCGCTTTTTTGAATCTGAAATTCTCTTTCAGATTCCTCCATTAATGCACTAAAAGAGTTCAGAGAGAAGCAGAACCAAAACTGGCTCAAACAATCGCCCTAGGCAAAATCGCATATCTTATTGGGGTTTCTGCATCCGTCATCAGCTCGCCTAGATGACAAATGATCGAACACTACTGATCCGTATACTACTCGAGTCTCTTACCATAGTTTTCCTTATTCAACTTGAGGACCTTTTTTGGTCATGTATATTACACTGCTTTTCTGTTATCTATCCAGTCGTCAGAGTAGTAAAAATGACTTCAATTAAATGGAGTAAAATCCGTAAAACTTGTTTCATTAATTGTCTCATATTTGTGTAAATATAAATTATTATTGTACTCGTAATTCAAAGTATTTTAATTGGGTTTGTGTATATTGCTTTTCGTTTAAGGAAAATCTTGATAAACGTGAAGGAAATCCTTTCCTTGAACAAGAAATTTCACTGCAAATGCAAATGTTTTACTTAAATCGTGACTTTGCAAGTGAAGGAAGGATTTATTAAACATCTGCCTGAGCACGAAATAGCTATACTATGTATATCTCTTTATAAGTAAGTTTGTGGTAAAAAAATATCTTCATTATAACATTATTAATTAAGATATATATCTAATCGTGTGATTAATTGATTATTTATCAACAATTGAAAATCGAAGAAACTATAATTAAATAGCCGAGTTCAAAAAATGGGGGGAGCTTAATAATTAGACTAATATGCGTCGTGGAGGATTGCATGGCTCAAGAGATCTCATATATTTCCTCGAACTCCTCACCGGCGTGTGCCGAAGTTGGTGCGTAAATATTCAACGAATAACGTTTGGAGATTCGGAGTATAAGGTACGCAATCTTTGTCGACACACTCCTAATCTTTACAATTTTGTTAACGAGAGACTTGTAAATCCGAGACCTCTTTGGCACAGATGATTGCCTCTCGGTGATAGAACAAATTGTAGGATTTGGGTGTAACTCTCTTTGAACCTCAGATAATCCTATAAAATTTCAGCGCAACTTGTCTATCTCTTCTCCATCTCCAAAACCTTTTCGTCAATCCTTAGGGTACGTGCGTCGAAAGTTCCAGATCGAGTCATCTTAGGTGGCAACCGAAACTCCACCAGAGACTCTTAGCGCCCCTGGCCCTTTGTACGCCTAGCAAGCACTTGCTTATTGTTATTTTGTTGCTATTAGAAAGATGCTGCCCATTTTCTGCCGCAGTTTCCCTGTGTCGCCTCTTACGACACTCACGGGAAGACATGTGATAGTGAATATTCTTACACTGCCATTACACGGTGCTCGCGATATCTTCATTAATTGCTCATTCACCAAATTTCTTTTTTATTAAAAGATTATACCTCAGCGTCAGTTCTAAATAAATTTGGTGAAAAAAAAAGAAATCTGCATTGGCATATTCATTATTCCGCTCCAAAGTTTAAACACAATTGTTCAACTTATCGATGAGGATTAAGTTTACAGTATGCTGTCTTACAGTATTTTATTGTGTTCAAAGGTGCTGCTTGTAGGCCTGGTCTGCTCGGATTTGCTAAAACTGATTTACTCCGAAAACTGAGTATCTACATCATATAACACAATTCAGTAACCGATGCGTCTATTATTGTTTTCTACTCTGTATAATATACGATGCTTTGTAATATTACCTTAAATAATTGATAAATACCAATATCTGCGGAGTTTCTTTCGTTGTTTCTTCGCACAGATAAACCTTTTTCAAAACGGTTGTATATTGATTACATTAGATTAGATTCAAAGCATTTAATATACAAATTTTTTTTGTCTTAGGGCGAATAAACAAATATATTTCATTAAAAGGGACGCCAGCTTGTTCACAACGATATGTATTGATGCTTGCGCAGTAGGTTTACAACCATGTGCAGTTGTGCTGCTGCGTCTCTATCTTATAGGCGCTGTGCTACGCTAACTCTGCCTCGCACTTGCGTACCTTAAATAGAAAGCAAAACTACGAAAACGTACTTCCTTATAAATAATTGTTAATAACGTATTTTCATTAAAACAATCAGATCTAACAAGCAATCACGCGGTGGCATACAGACTATCACTTAGCCTGAGACTGATAAATCGAATAAAAAAAATACCAAATCGATCTTAATGGTGTCACAGTAATATTATAATTCATTTCAATTTATACTTTGGTGATATGAGAGTAGTAATAATCCAAACATTCCAGGATAGTATGATTACGCCTAAGCTAGCAAGATAATAAAACTAACTAGCTTCCAAAATAATTTGAGCGCTCGCTCTTCTCCATTATCGCCGCCGCTCCGAGGACTTTGCTCCTGGGTCATATTCGTGCGTTTAGAGTTATACTCGTATAATATCCGCTTTGGGGTAATATTGGAATATATGGGTGTGACCAGTTATTCATGCATTTTCAGTATATATATCAACTAATAGATAAACGAAATTGTAAAGTAGTAACATAATAACACACGACATTCCATTTTATTAAACCTAAAAAATGCCTATGTCAGCTTATCAACTGATAATAATAAAAAATACATAATATAATAAATACGTTGTAGTATTACAATACTACATAATATATATTATTGCAAAAAAGTAAATATCACATATAAAGAATATTGCATATTGCACATAAAGAAAAATACTCTAGTTCATAGTACGAGTACAATAGCTAATGACGTTAGTTTCATATACCAGAGGGCTATTCACAATGCCTCGGAAAGATTTCTCTCGGAAGCGGAAGGTTTCGTTCGTCAAGTATTCGATACGAATGTCACACACTTTCGTATTCACATCTCCACTCGTTTAGGATTCGACACGGAAAGTTTTTCGAATGTCAGTGGGAGTGTATTTAGATTGTCTATGCGCCGAAAGTGACCTCCGTCCCTCACACCAATTTGTAGTGTTTACAAAGATAGATTTGTCGAAAATAGCACTACATAAAAAAAAACCTTAATGTCTTTAAATATTTCATATTTTTAATACACATGCAGTAAATTTATTTAAGTACTCGATAAAAATTATATTCGTTTTAATATTATTTACTAATGTGGCCCATATTTTCATAATTGAAAAATAAGTATTTTTTACTAACATACTTCGTAAATTCTATTTTACTGTCATTGCGTTTCGGAGCGAAAGAAGAGGTGATGATTGTTGTCACTTGAATCGTTATATATAAATTGTTTTTGTGTGACACAATTATATAAATAATGGAAATTCCTTTGGTGAGTAGAGAGCTATTCAAGTTATTTTATTGTTACAACCTTGTTTTCTTTGATTTTAGTACCTAATAAGTTTGTTGATTTCGACCCTGCGTCTGCCTATGACGACGATAGCTGATTTAAGTTTTACCTATTTACTCTTGTCTTCACTGAAATTAATTTAAGGTATATTATTTTATATTTCAGCAAAAAAGAACACGTGTCTCTTACGAGCAGCGTGAAAAAATGTTAGAGTTTATGTTTGGCGCATCCCGATTTTGCCAGAAATCGGTGGCAGGCGCAGATGCTGCCCGCAAAAAAATAAAGCTGCAGGCTGAACTAGCCAGTCTCTTAAACAGCTGCGCCACAGGAGCAACTAAAAGCGCAGATAAATGGATAAAGGTATGTCCAGTGTTATGTTAAAATTAGGAACTACAAATTCATACATTTTGTAATGCTAATCTAGTGGATCCTTTTAATGCCAATTATGTATACCTACAAATGTGCATTTTAGCCTTATTAATGTAAATATCTGATAGTGTTGCAGGACTGGCGCAGCGATGTTAAGTCTAAAGCCGCTAAAATCCGCCATGCGCAGCAGCAGACTGGTGCAGGCCCTGGACCTGCACCACTATCTGTCATGGAGGAATCTCTGATGGCATTTATTGGCTATGAAGCAGCAGAAGGCATTGCCGTTGCCGATACCTTAGAGGTACTACACATTCATATTTAATTATTAGGATTCAATACTCTCCATGTCTCCTTTCAAGTCCATGAAAGAAATGGAGCTTTGTAGTGTAAACTGTATTTGTTTTGTACAACAAACATTTATTACAAAAAATATAAATAAAGCTAGTTCATAAACATATACATCATAAAGTTCATAACTATTCAAAATTTACTATTAAATATCCTGCAATATGAGTCTATAATAGAATTAACTCATTCTAAGGAAATGGGTATCTGCATATTCTTGAGTATGTACCGACTTATATAGATCCCAACCCTTTTATGAGAGAAGTAGGAAGGATATATATACAGTTTGATTTCAATGCATTTTGTTTTGTCTCTACAGATTCCCGAATGTGTTACAGAAGTTGGTGATGAAACCACTGAACACATTCCAGAAATTACAAGAACTACAAAAAAACGTGATTATAGGGTATTGTTTAATTTTATTGTTTGCTTATTATTTCATATCTTAATATGTTGTATGTTGTTGTAGAAGATAGACTTGACGAGTGCTTGGAAACTCAAGCTGCGGCCATGGACCAACTCTCACTATCCATGAATAATCTGGCTGCAGCGATAAACAATTTAGCTGCAGCCCTCAACTCCATGGGCATTAATAGTAATAAAGTTTAATCTAAGGTAGGTCAATATAATTAAATAATTTTAATCAGTATGAATTATATGTTTAATATAAACGAATAAAAGAATAAAAGATAACAAATAAATAAACAAACACAAAGAGAACAAATAATAAAACTCATTATTAATAAAATAATCTTTGAATTAGTCGTTTGTCGCACTTGAAGACCCTGCTCATATATATGCATATCTCTATAGACATCTGCTGTACTCTCGTCTGGCGCTAAAGTATCTTCATAAACAACGTCCGAAGAGTGAGTCCTGCTGTTATGCACACATTGTGTAAAACTGCACATGCATTTACAATGCAGCCTGCTTTTGTCGGTTCGTACTCCATCTTCCTCAGCAGACATCGAAACCTCGATTTAAGTACACCGAAACACCTCTCAATACAGTTCCTTGCCTTTTATATGGGTTTTGGTATACCGACTTTGAGGGTGTGCCTTCTTCAGCATTAAGAATCGGTGTGAGAAGCCATGGTTCCAAGGGATATCCAGAATCACCTGTAATTCAAATAAACAACGATAACATAATAATAGGTTTTAAATTGAGATTATTTGTTTCAGATACATTAAAATATTTATATACCTAGAAGCCAGCAAGTACTGCCTTCACCATTAAGGTTCATCATCACCTTCCGTAGTGCACTAAACCTCCATATAAAGGAATCATGTGTTTGCACCTGGATATCGTGCACACACATTTAATATTTTTAAGGAACTGTCACAAACCTGTAAAAAACGAATTAAATTAGTACAGAATTTTGATCATCTTGCATAATTAATATACAGAAATCATAATATTACAACTTATTATTAAATCCATAACCGATTGTCCTTAAATTTTGTAAGGTATTATTACTTAAATATAAATGACACGGTCCTGAGGGATAAACAAAACAGAGTGTAGCCATGGGTGAAATTTAATGTACTTACCATTTGTGCATTAAGGGGGTGTGTTCACCTTTTCTATTAACATAAAGTTCTTCATGTTGTGTTGGCTTCTTAAGTTTTATATGAGTGCCATCAATATAGCCAATACTCCAGGAATTCCGAATTTTTGGTAATTTCTGCAAATTAAAATTAGACTGTGATTGTGATACTAGCTTTTTAGACATTTGAAGGATAAAACTATCTGTGTCTAGGTAATTAGGTACCTACATATACTTAGAAGATAATTGTTACTTTTTATTTCTAGGTATTTTACTATCTAATTAATGTTGATTTGTTTTAAATATCTACATATCGTTTGTTGACTGCTTATTATAAAGACTGAAAAATTGTTTAATATGTATACATAGTAGAATAAGTAAATGTTTATAGTTATAGTTTTTAAAATTTTAATGTGTTGTAATTTTTTATTGTTTACATGTTATAATAATAAATTTATGTAATATGAAAGTATTTATCATTCATGAAGTTTTCTGACAAACTCTTTATAAACATACTTATGTCCCACAGCTGGGCACGAGCCTTCTCATAAGGGGTCTAGCCTTATTATCTTACACTTAGCTGATTTGGAGAATTTAGGAACACGGCACATACCTCTGTTGCCTGTTTCCTGTTTAGTCCCTTAGTTGCCTACTGTATGAAAAACACATGGTTTACTTCAAGATGGTAGGAGGTACTTAATTTAAATTTGGTCGGGAAAAGATCGCCATAATTTTTGAAGTGGTTTACTTGCTGATTGATTCATATTATACTATTAATAATACCTACCCAAAGATACATCATATGAATAAGTATGCCATAGGTACCTATGTAATTTAAATCTTGGATTTACCTTGAAACAGTTGCCTCCATTTGAGGACGATTTGGGAAATTAATCCATTTTTTGATAATTTGAGGTTTATTTAGAGCCGCCACTGCCTCATCTAATGGCTCTGCTGGAAGTAGGCTGGCTAACTTTAAAGTCCACATCCTTTGTAAGGCTTTTTTGGTAGGAGCCATGTGCGAAAAAATGTAACGCACAGAGGAACTAAGTACAAAAAGAAAATTAAAATAACAAAGTAGGTAACAACTTAGGTATGGTACTGAGTTCACTAACTGGGTACCTATTTACCTTCAGTTCTACAGGGAGTGAGCTTGAATAATGGTGTTGTTGCCAAACAGGCTTCAAATCACTCAATAGAGTCA